>PVKA01022039.1:0-37736 GCA_004027165.1 Ctenomys sociabilis
TTTTTTTTTTTTTTTTTTTTTTTTTTTTTTGTCTTTTTGAGACAGGGTCTCGCTATGCAGTTCAGGCTGGCTTTAAGCTCACTTTGTAGCTCAGGCTGGTCTCGAACTCACAACAATCCTCCTGCCTCAGCCTCCCGAGTGCTGGGATTACAGGCATGCGCCACCACGCCCGGCTAGCTACCCACTTTAAATAGCTGGTTACTCAAGGCTTTGAGCTAAAGGATATTGTGAAGCATTTCGAAATTAAAGTTCTTGTGAGAAGTACTTTAGTGCTTGCCATTCAAAGGCTTTGGTCATGAACAGGGCAGGACTCCATGGGATAGGCTCCTCCCCTAATTTGTCATCAAAAGTAAACTGCCCTAGGACACTTGATATCCATGGCAGTAGATCCCAAGGGAGCTTCAGTGCACCGAGGAGTAGGAAAGCTGCAGAGGTCGCCACTGGGGTTACAACCGAGGCACAGACGTAGGGGGTAGAGGTTCGTGGTGCGGGAGAGGGGGGCTGAGGCAGCCAGGTGGTCAGGGGGGAGAGGGGAGGGGAGTCCCTAGCTCAAGCCCCAGGGAAATCAGAGGGACACTGCCCGACTTTTATGCCAGATGTCATCCAAGTTTGATTTTTAAATGTGTTGGTATATAGGTTTTGCTCTATCTAGGGCTTAGCCATCCAGCAGAAAAGTATAAAAATGAGGTGCACATCACGGGGCTATAATAATAAGTTGAGCTGTAAACGGCTACGGTCGACAACTTCTTCAGATAACTCACTATTGTTGTGGAATGCTGGACTGTGTTGGATTGTGTCGACGAGTTCAGGCACCTAAATTGGCTGAATGACAATGGAGTGCCCATCTCTGACAGGTGTAGACAAAGGAAGGGGTATAGAAAGGAAGAATTATGGTGTGTGTGTATGGACCGTACAGTTGGGATAGATAACACCGTGCTTCTACATAATTCTATGAGAGGCAAGATTTGCACTAATGGTGGTTGGACAGGATATTATGTCGGCTTCTAGTACTATGGACAGCCACTAGGAAAATAACAAGGTAGAAAGTATTAATTATTGAATCTTTGATGTAATTCAGGTATAAAAAGTAAGATATGCAAACAGCTACACTCTCTTAATTTATTGATAAGACATATGCTATAATAATGTCTGTAAGTATAATATCATGTATGCACCTTCTATGATACCAAAACATTATGAAAACAGTTTGCAATGTATTAATTTATCAAATCCATCTTGTCAAGGTATCTTAAAACTGTCTCATTGATATTTGTACTTCAATAAAATAAAAATTAAAAAAAAAAAGAAAAAAGAAAACACTGTGTACCAGTCAGTGGCAACCAGAAGCTATAAAAACTACAATACAGGGAAGAATGCCATAGAAAAACTGCAGAATGCCAAGTAGATGTGAACAGGATGTAACAGAAAACTTGCCCTTTGGAAGAAAGAATGTACAACAGGTAGACTGTGCATATTTTCCAAACCAGCTACCTACAGCAAATATGAGGGGCTTAATCAAGTGAGGCAGCTGCAGCTGCACCTGACTTTCTACAAAATCGTTCTGCCTGGGAAAAGACTTTCTTAACAAAAGCAGCCATGGAGAGGGCCAAGTGAACAAGTGGCCCAAACTCAGCTCCCACTTTGGTCCCACAGTGACCAGGTCGGAGCAGCGCTGCTCCCAGGCCCTGCTCTAATCCGACCTACAGCCGGGGACCCACGTTAGCCCTACACAGAACACCTATGTGGTCAGCCTGAGTGGCCAAAGTCCAGCCGGAAAAGTGAGCTGAGCCAAGGTGCTTAGTGCTGATCATGGCTAGGCCCCCCCCGTGTTTTTTCATAAGTGAATCAACAATAAAGGACATTTTCCTTTCTTAAAATGATTATGTATTTTCTCACAAAACCAAACTAATCAGGATTCTGAAAGAAAAGACGAGACGAGACGAGACAAGAGGGTATAAGAATTCTCATTCTCCATTTGTCCCTATTACAACATGAAACTAGCTTTCCCATGTTTAGTAAGTAAAGCTTTTGTGAAGAAACGAGACATGCTAGCTATTTTCTAGAAATTATATTCTTGTTGAGAAGAGATTGTGTAGGGCTTTGAACTTTTTTCTGAAGTACTTCAACATTTAAATACAGCTTTGGAACAAAATGCTTCAAAGTGCTCAGTTATGTCATTTTTTCGTATTTTTTAAAAAGCCAGGTTTTCCCTGGTATTACTCACTGAAACCCTTTAGCACAATACTATAAACAGCAAATAATTTAGGATAGAAGAGATAAAGTAAAACAACTTTAAATGATTATGGAAATGACCACTTCTGAGTCAGGGAAATTTATCAGGTACATATTCATTTCAATGGGAAGAACTATAATAAAATATTTATACTGAGGGTTTTACTAGTTAGAATTTGAAAAATCTATTAAGTTTCAAAGTTCATTTTGTATTGCCTATGAAAATTTATAGGGCATCTAAATATTAAAAAATATTAAATCATAGTTTTAAATATGCTGAAATGCTTCCCAATTACCTACCTGTATTCATTATTAATATAATTACTATAAATGCATCCTAATTATTCATTAAAATTTTTCTTACAAAGATCTATATAGGGGGCTAGGGAGATAGCTCAGTAGAATAAGCACTTCCTTAGCAAGTGCAAGGGCCTGAGTTCAATCCTGGTTCCACCAAAAAAAAAACAAAAATAAAAACAAACAAACAAACAAAAAACCACTTTGTGTTGACCTCTATAAATTGAGTTTGTTTTTTTTTTTTTTTGACTGGCTCAGGCTGCCTTAAGGGTGGGTCTGGTCAGACATGTGGAACTAGGGATCGAACCATGGTCCCATGTGGCTGACTGGGTTTGCCCAAGCAGGTGCTTAAACAACTGAGCTAACCAGCAAGCCCCGTAGACCTCTATAAATTAATAGTGGTTAGCCTAATTCTAGGAATTGCATGTTTCTGAGATTATATTATACAGTAATGTATTTTTTAGTGCATTGATTTTACACTGCATCTTTTTTTTTTTTCTAATTGAAAGTTTAATGCAAATCAGCCTAACATAGAAAGTCTGAATTTCTAAAGCTCTTAATGAGTGATTCTAACACTGGACTTTATGTGTGTTGATAGTTAAGCCTTAACTGATCATTCATTGAGGAGGGGCAAGGATAAGCTGATAATGGATTATGGATTAAGAGAAGCAATTTCTTTTCCGGTGGGGCTCACAGCTGTGAGCACACCCAAGGCCTGGTGACACTGGCTCAGGTGGGGGAGCCACCTCAGAACCACAAAGAGGGGAATGCAAATGAGAAAATCCAGAGGTGACAACCTGTGAAACAAAGCCAAAGGCCTCTGTGATGCCACTGCTCCCGGGATCTGAGATTTCCATGGTGAGAACAGATAATTGGGCAGAAACTCAGCGTAAGGTATGTGGAAAATCCAGACTATGTTTCTTCTCAGAAAAGCTCGAACAGGGCCAAGGAGATAGCTCAGAAGAGTAAGTGCTCGCCTGGCAAGTGCAAGACCCTGAGTTCAACCCCTGGTACTGCAAAAACTCAAGCATCAGTAATTCTTTCCCTGAAGAATCAGGCCTGCAGGTCACACTATCTCTCACCAGCAGAGGGAGCACAGGCTTTAGCAATCGGCCTGCCCTTCAAATGGCCACACAGGCCCAGACAGGGCCACCTGTGGCCCAGCCATGTAACTCCTCAATAACGAAGGACAATAAAATCAGTTCTAGCAAAGATGTAAATCTGAGCAACAATATATTATGCCTAAAGTGATATAACTTGTTTGACTGACTTCATTTCAGAACTTTTTGAGGTGAAGATTTATTTACCCAAACTTTCATCGCCCTAAAACGTACTTTCAGATGATAGTCAAGCAGTATTTCTCAAACCTGGTTAATGTAAACTCTAGTCCAAAGGTAAACAAGCTTAGATCCTACAACTATGTTCGGATTTCCTCAGTTTGAAGTTAAAAATTAAAATTGCAATTTGTGGAAATGATTTTAAGTTGCAAATTTTAAAAATCACAAAAATTTCATACTCAAAACCAATTTTTAAATATTCTTAGGTTATCATCAAGTGAACAGAGTTTTACGTTCTCACAAATCTTGTAGACCTCCTTACACAACCTTTGAAGAAACAAAATTTTATGAAAAATAACTCTTATGAAGTGTTCATTTTATGAAAAACATGCTTTAAAAGCAAAAATTTTGAAATCAGCACATTACTGTCTTTCTGCTTGGGGAATTTTTCTCCTACTTTTATTTTTTGCAGGACCAGGGATTCTCTGACTTTTTGAATAAAGAGGTGCATGCACATAAGCAGGACCAACACACTCACACATGCGGCTGCAGTCAAGAGCTCCAGCTCATAAAGACCGACTGTCCTGAAGCACAGCTCATCCTCTCCCTCCTCCTCCCTCTTGTTTCTGCCCCTTACAGAAGGCATGCTGGCTGACAGATCACCAGCCCTGAGGGGCAAACCCGATCTTTCCTGTGGCCTTCTAGTAAGCAAGCCTGCCCCTTGCAGCCAGGAGACAGTCCCCATAAAATTAAAAATAAGACAAGAGTCTGGTCTTCAGCATGGCAGGCATCTTGGGAGATAGACCAGAGCCACATGATCTCTTAGTGACAGCAAGGATAGTATTTCAGCCTTATGAACCCCTGTGATTACAAGGACAACAAGCAGTGTCACTTGTCCAGTGACCCATTTTAATTTGGAAGGTGGCCATGGCACTCAGTCTGGAACAGGCCTTCAGTGGTCTACTGGCACTCAGCCTGCTGGCTGGCCACATGCAAAGGGTAAGGAATCTAGGTCGGTGTCACCATGAGTTAATGTTCACCATAACCAAAGGCTGCAATGGTACAGGGAAGATGGCAGTTACCTGCTCAAAAGAATGAAGGCCACTTTCTTTTCCTAATCTCACCAGATCTTCTAAAATGGCTTTCTTCAGGTCCTGAATCGAACCACAGAGGTAAAGGCAAAGTTAAAAGACAAGAACACATTTCAAAGTGAAGGTAGTAGAAGCAATAGATTTTGAATAAAGTGCAAAGCAGTGGTGGTATGCAGACCCATGGCCCCACGTATGCTCCACTGGCAGGGCCTGTGATTCCAGTTACCACCTTCTCAAGGCAAGGGGTGCCCTCCTGGTCACAGGAGTCACTGTGAGCAGGCTAAGGGGCCCACTCATCTTCTACAGTAGCCTGGTGAGTCTCAGCATGCCCAGAGCCCCCCAGCATCCAGTGAGAGGGAAAGGACCCCAAACCTGAGGTTGCCACTGAGTCAGAGGCCAGGATTCCTCTAGCAGAGGTCAGGACGCTGTCCAGGGGGAGGTCAGCTACTGCTCCCCACCCAGGAGCTACCTTCTGAGCTCCTTATCTCTGGGAACTCCCTACACTATAGACCGGAAACTGGCCTCCCACTGGAGGAATTCTGAGCAGGGAGCCAAGAGGCCGTGTTCCCATCAGAGATGCTGATCTCAGTGTGGGACCGGGACTCCCTCTTCCGCCATCTTCCTTCAGCTGCAGGGCCGAAGGGGCAGTTAAGCTTCCCATGTTGGCTTCTGGATCTAAAATTTGACTACTTATCAAATTTGTAAGAATTATGGATTTCTTCAACAACAACTAAAAGACACATTTCTGGCTTAGGATTTCCATCACATATAAATATAAAAAATTCCCTATGTGTTCAGATGTCACTGCTCTAACAGCTTTCCTGTCCTTATGTGGCATCACAATATGTTTAACAACTTTTTAGCAAACTGATACTGACCTTATTTCTACAGACCTCTGCATATGTCCCTTCAATTCCTCTCTTCTGGGCCCAGGAGGGCATGACTTCAGGGTCAGGCACTACGATGCCCACCAAATAAGCCTGCAATAACCCCCGGAGGAAAGCAGTTAGGACAACAGCCTTTAAAGTGGTTGCTTGTGGTCTAGTGCTGAACATAATCTCTCAGTATTCTCAGCTTCCAGATTGCTCTAAATATAAGTAATATGCTCATGAAACATTTGTTCATTTGTTATGAAACATTTCCACCAATGGCTCATACTCTTGACTACACATTTCCTGAGATATCCCCCTGCCTTTGGGGGTTACATCTGAGGACATCGCAAGCATCAGTAAAATTAGACTGACATGTGCCTTTGGTTCTTAGGCCAATCTTAAATCTACATAGTGTAAGGGTGCTAATGATACAAATGACATGAAACAAATTCTATGAAATGAACATGTTTCCCAGGATTTCTACATCATTTTGAAATTGTCAAAATCAATATATCATCATTCATAAAGAGCTTTTTATTTTTATTTTTCAAAGACTTATTTGTTTGTTTGTTTGGTATAGGGTCTCACTTTGCAATTCAGACTAATAGTGCTCCTCCTGTCTCATCCTCCCCAGTGCTGGGATTACAGGCGTGCACCACCATGCCTGGTTTTTGTAGCAGGCACTACATGGCGCGGGGCTGGCATGGCATATGGTACCAGAATCAAACCTGAGTCCTTGCAGTCAGGCACTTAGGCCATCGAGCTATCTCCCAGGCCCCAATAACATTTTAAATTAAAGCTTTTTCTTCAAAAATAATTTCATATTTAATTATATAAAGGTAATGATTAGGGGCCAGGGAGACAGCTCAGTGGAATAAACACTTGCCTGGCAAGTACAAGGGCCTGAGTTCAGTCCTTGGTTCCACCAAAAAAAAGAAAATTAAAATAAATAAAATAAATAAATGCAATGATAGCATGGAATATACTGGATATCTTTGATGTGGAATATATTTGTGATCAATCTGACAAGAAAATACATGTCACATACATCTGGCCCTAGTAAGTCACATCCCCATCACAATGCCGCCATCTATGATACTGTACCAATTGATCTATAAAGTTTATTTGCACATTTGAAAAATGGTAGAAATCTTGAATTTTGCTTTCACATCTTACTTTGGTATGCTAACAGTAAGCGGATGCATATACAAAATCAGTAGGATAGATATACAGCTACTTTCTCTTAATTCAATGAGAGGAAAGATTTGTACTAACAGTGTTGGGACAGGATATCCTGTCTACTTCTTGTACTATAGATAACCACTATGAAGACAACAATATGCAATTATTATTATTATTATTGATTATTGTAACTGTCCTACTAACCTGTTTTGAAACTGTCTATCGCTATTTGTTTCTCAATAAAATTAACCTAAAAAATAGTAAATGGTGCATAGTTTTAATGTGATGAGAATGTTTATTCTTACTATTTTAAGTAACTTATTCTTCCCAACTGCAATTTATCAAACTATCTATAATTAAGACTTCTCCTTTAGAAAGAAAGAAGGAAAAAGAAAAAGACTTCTGTAGCAAGGAATTCTCTCTCCCCATTTAACATGTTTAGGCAAATCCCATGACCAGCTGGAGAAGGATATTTTGTCTGCTTCCCCAAGAGGACAGGGTGTGTGTGGGGGCTGGCGCGAGGGCCTCACCTGCAAGCTGTCCCCGTGGACATACATTTGTGCCACAGGCTCGCTCCTGATGTAGATGTTCTCGATCTTTTCAGGTGCCACGTATTCTCCCTGAGCAAGTTTAAATATGTGCTTCTTCCGATCGATGATTTTAAGGGTGCCTTCCTGTGGAGTTGGACAGTCAACTTCCTGAGAAGATGGCACTCCCAAGCCTGAACCCAGTACTTTTCAGGTTGCAGCCTCTGGGGCCTGCCCTTCCCACCAAAAGCACGTGGCCCCAAGCCGCTCCTCCATCTACCGTGTGTGCCTACAGAGCCGCTGCACTGTGGGGAGGTGACGCCCCTCTGGGGGCCCCGATCCCCCTCCTCGTAGCAGTCCCCATTCCCAGCAGCTTCCTGCCACCACCACCACCGTCGCCCTGGCAGGAAGTCGGGCCCCCGCTCCAGGCCGCACTCCAGATGACCAGCATCCACATGTTTCTCTCCTTGGCTCTCATTTGGGGGTCCTGCCCCTGCTACAGCCCCTCTGGGATCTCTGCAGTGGGCCGGCTTGTTCCCCAGGCAGAGGGTGCCTGTGCCAGGGCCTCTGGCACCCCTGGTCACCTGCCTTAGCCTCTGAGCTTTGGATTTCTACCTAAACTGCAAGAATTAATTATTCCACTGTGTGTGCGTGCACATGTGTGTGTTTCCTACTGGAGACTGAACCTAAGGTCTCTGCATGGGCTGCACCCCCAGCCCTTTTTTATTTTTTAGTTTGAGCTCCTTATTTAGGGTCTTCCTAAGTTGCTTAGACTGTGCCAAATGTGAAATTTTCTTGCCTCAGCCTTTCAGAGTGCTGGGATTACTGGTGTGTGTGACTTCACCCAGCAATACGTTTTCAGGGAGAGAAAAACCTTACTCACTCAGTAAGTCAACACCAAAACCATAAGAGGTCTGTACAGAGGAAAATTATAATACTGGTTTCATTTGTGAGTATAAAAGCAAAGGCTGAACACAGTCTTTTAATAAAAATCATGACAGGAATGGATGATTCACCTTACATAAGAAGTGTAGAAAGAATGAATTGGTATATATTTGAATAGTTATGTAATGATTTTTAATTGGATCCAATGTTTTAAAATAACAACTCCTCCCGGGCGTGGTGGTGCATGCCTATAATCCCAGCACTTGGGAGGCTGAGGCAGGAGGATTGTTGTGAGTTCAAGACCAGCTTGAGCTACAAAGTGAGCTGAAGGATAGCCTGAACTGCATAGGGAGACCCTGTCTCAAAAAGACATTAAAAAATAAATAAATAAAATAACAACTCCAAAAGCTGACCTCTCTGGCGGTGGGCCCGCTGCATGCAGGCTGACACCAGGGCCTGCACATGAGCTACTTTAGGCCATCAGAGGCCCACGCTCCGGCTCTTTTTTCATTATGCTGCATTAGGGATTAAACAGTGTGTGTGTGTGTGTGTGTGTGTATGAGCACGTGTATGTTCAGGGTCTCACTATATAGCTCGGACTCATAGTGATCCTCCTATTTTCAGCTTCCCCAGCACTAGGATTATAGGCGCATGCCACCATGCCTGGACTCAGTCTCACTAAGTTGCCCAGGCTGGCCTCATCCTGCCTCATCCTCCTAAGTAGCTGAGATGACAGGCATCTGCTGATGTGCCTGGCTTGCAGATGTAAAGTTTCCTGAGGCTTCCAGCTTTAAAGTTTTGAGGGCCTTTTATAAGAAAAAATAATATAAAATGTAGCAGAAGACCTTGGAAGGGGATGGGGCAAGCAAGGGCCCTGAAGGCTCAGCCTCTTTATTGCCGGGACGACCTTCTTCCTGTGAGGCTTCAGGATGCTCTGCCAGCCCCCGGCCTAGGGTGCTATCATGAGCAGAGGGCGCATTTACCTGGGGAGAGGTGAAGGTGGACAGGTGTCCACTGAGCACAAATGTCAGGAGAAATCATGTCTTTTTTCTTTTTTTTTTTTTTTTGTCTTTATGAAACAGGGTCTCACTATGCAGTTCAGGCTGGCCTCAAGCTCACTTTGTAGCTCAGGCTGGTCTCGAACTCACAACAATCCTCCTGCCTCAGCCTCCCAAGTGCTGGGATTACAGGCCTGCGCCACCACGCCCGGCAGAGTCATGTCTTAAGGGGAGAGAGTGGGAAGGAAGGACGATCAGGTACTCATGGTTGCTGAGTGCAATACTAGGAGCATAAAGGGAGCAGTTAGGACAGAGGCTGGAGAAATCAGACGGCTCAGAGTGGATCAGTGGCTCAGCTGCATAGCCCTGTCTGCTGCAGCCATGGAGTTCCCCAACTTCCCCCAGGTCCAGAAACAATAATCCTAGTGCTGGGGAGGCATACACATCTGAGCAGGGCCCGACTGGCCCCACTCACAGAGCCCTTGGATGGGGGCTCAATACCAACTTGTATCTGACAAACCTAATAAATGCCTTAACACGTCCAAACAGAACCTTAGCAACTTCCTAGAGACACAGAAGAGACAGACTCCCTGAATGCACTGCACCAGCCAAAGGCTCTTGGGAGTCAGTATCAGACTTGCTTTTCTGATCAAAGCATTCATCTGAGTGTCTTCTAGGAGTTAGCACTGTGCTAGACATTTTACAGGTATAATCTGACCATTTGTTTCTCCCAAAAATAACTGCAGAGGTAAACAGTTATATATGAGTTGTTTCAAAAGTGAGAGAATGAGGTTGCTTGGTTTGAGCTAAAAAATGGGGCCATAGCCAGATGCTATGACAATGTGTTCTGTTATTCCACATGTGCATCAGTGTGGAGCCCAAGAGAGGGCTGGGCTTTGCTCAGGGTCGTAAGATATGCTGCTGGCACAGTGAAACGGACCAAGGCATCTTTCTACCCAGTCCCATGTTTTCTCCCTGCTTGGTGCCATCTCTTGGCTGGGGCCAGTATGCATGCCCTTCCCAGATCTCCAGAGATGGATGCCTCCTTCTACTTCACTATCAGACTCTACATAGTACCGTGGCTCCTTCTGGGAACTATTGAGAGAAGAGGGCTAGGGGCTGGAGATAAAGTTCAGCAGCACAAGTGCCTCCCAGACAACTGCAAGGTCCTGAGTTTGATTCCCAATACCACAAAAAAGAAGAAACAAAGAAAAGGAGGTTGATGTCTAAGACCTCAGCTATAATAGATAACCTTGATTGTCAACTTGATTGGATTGAGAAATGCCTGGGAAATTAATTACTAAAATATCTCCTTACTGTTTCCAAAGATGCTTGGTGTGAGGGAGACCTATCCTAAATGTGGGTGGTACGATACAATGACTGGGTGTCTGGATGGAACAAGAGGAAGAGGAGGAGGAGGAGCAGGAGGAGCAGCAGCAGGAGGAGGAGGAGCAGGAGGATGAGAAGGCAGCCTCTCCCCACATACCCTTCCACTGCAGCCGTCTGGCCTCCCCCAGGTCCAGAAACAATGCCACCAGCTGACTGTGGACCACAGCCCCTGAATCCCTGAGCCAAAGGTAACATTTTCAGCTATTCAGTCATAGTAACAGAAGGCTACCACACAGAAGGAGAGGAGGATGTTCCAGGGACCAGGTAAGTGGGAACTTCCTGAGGATCCCAAGAGGGGCTCCTGTGTGAGGGACTGTCAGGCGTGGTATGGAGAAGACTCCTGCCTCAACGGCCTGGGTCACATATGCCCTCCCCCAAAAAACATTTGGAGCTCTGTGATTCCAAGTGTACATACCGGCAGCCACTTCCCAATGTCTCCTGTGTGAAGCCAGCCATCACTGTCCAGGGCCTCTTTTGTCCTCTCTTGGTCTTTTAAGTATCCTTTGAATACATTTGGTCCTTTCACACATATCTGTGGGGAAAAACACCACAGCTTCTCTCAGTCACAGTGGATGGGAGGCTGTCACTGGGCACATGGAGACAAAGGGACACTGTCCATCAGGAAAACCACCATGGAAACTGTGGCACTGGAAATAAGAGGACAAGGAACACCTCCCAGCTGTCTCCTGCCTTCTCTCACACAGTATCCTCCCTGCCCCCAGCCAAACTTCTTCCTATGGCATCTCTTCTTCCTCAGGAGGCCTCTGGCCTAGGCCATATGGTTCTGTGTGCATTCAGTGGGGTCTTATAACACATACTGGGGGTTGGCTGATTCTGCCAGAGAAACTTGATTCCTTTGCTTCATTCCTAGGCAACCAACTTCCCCACCCACCCTGGAGAGTGAGCAAGTACAGGGCAGCTCAGGCCTCCATGTGACTGTGCTACAGGAAAAAATAGGGGTTGCTTTTAAGTTCAAAATCTAAGCATTTGTTGTTGGTAGAGTTAGATTAACCGGTCATTTAAAATGGGAAAGGTGAAAGGAAGCTACCTCCCAGGATTTTATTTCTCTGTTTTTGCTCACTACATATAGTGCTCACAGACATGAATGGCTGAGTCTTGGGGTTTACCTCTCCCTCTCCTCTGTGAGTCCAATAGTTTAGTTCTTCCACATCGACAAGCTTGATATGGTTGCAGGGCAGAGGAGCCCCTACATGTCCTAGAACACCAGAGCAAGAGGGCATTTGTCAGTGTCCACACAAGCTTCAGCACTGAAGATGCCTCATGCCCTGTAAAACCCCCAAATG
The DNA here is from genome assembly GCA_004027165.1 of Ctenomys sociabilis. Taxonomy (NCBI): domain Eukaryota; kingdom Metazoa; phylum Chordata; class Mammalia; order Rodentia; family Ctenomyidae; genus Ctenomys; species Ctenomys sociabilis. Next base: position 12,055 of record PVKA01022039.1, read on the forward strand.
AGTAAAGCAGGGAATTATAAATGGACAGCACCACACCTCACGGCAAGCTTTGTCCCAGGCAAGCATGGCTGACTAAAGTGAGTTTCTGGAGAAAGCAAAAGGCCAGCCTCTGCCTTGTCTCGGTTCACATGTGATTGTGAGTGATGATCATGCACACTTGGGGTGGCACCTTGCGTGAGGCAGAAGCCTTATGTCCACACCAGCAGTGTGTGTGGTTTTATAACAGTGCCCACATAGAAACACTTTCCCCGTGGTCACATCACACAGTTTGGCTCCCTTCAGTCAACAGACTATTGCTAACATGCGTAGGAATGACCTAGACCTCTTGGTAAGCTGTGGATGCTGATTCAGGAGGGGCAGGGTGAGGCATGAGACTGTACGTGTCTCACAGGTGCCACGTGGTGCTGACACTGGTGGTCTGCACACTACACTTTGAGTAACAAAGATATAGAAAACACTGATAAGGTCACTTGTCCCCAAAAAATAAGGCTACAGATTTTGTGAAGACTCACATGCTCCAACCACAATATTATCTGTCATCCTCTAGTTATTGTGATTGTTACTTAATTCACTGGTAAGTACCTTCACCTAGGTGCTGGCCAAGGTCCTGAAAGAGAAATGAGCTATATGCTGGACATGAAAAAACAAGGCTGTGATATTTTGGTTTCTTCTAAAAAAATTACACAGCTTTACATAGGAAAATGTACAGGATGACATCAAAAGAATAAAGAAAGGACCAAAGGAAGTATGCACATTAGAATGATTGGTCAATATTCTGGTAGCTATAAGAAAAAACAAGAATTAGTGAGCCAGGACCTTCAAAGATGGTTCTTAAAGGTGCCCCTGCCTTCTAGATATTAATGTCACAGGAGACCACAGCTCCCAAGGGCCCTTGAAATGTCCCTTTAGGAAGCATTTTTGGTTGCTATGAACCTGCTCCTCCTTTATAAGTCATACCAATTCAATTTGCTTCTCTGATTCTAAAAAAAATAACTCTAAAGCAACTCTAACCAGGGTTGGATGGTGTCTAGAGCCTACAAAACTCAATGTGCTCATATTATGAGCATTTTCTACCTGGAATTGTATCTTGTGATCTCGTGTGTGTGTGTGTGTGTGTGTGTGTGTGTGTGTGATTTGTTTATAAGAATAGGAAAATACAAACATGTATAGCAAAGAAAATAGCAGCTCCATCTTATCACAACCCAGACCTAAACACCATTCATGTTCTTTTCTTCCATTCCTTTCACTTTCTTCCCAAGCGCTCAGTCAATGTCACCTTCTAGGAGCAAGCTCTGGGGAGTGCTGCTCCGATCCCTCGGCTCTGGGAGCCATTCTCATGTCTTCACGCCACGTACCTGAGGTCCAGTCTCCCGGTGTGGTGAAGGTGCATCCAGCCGTACACTCGGTCTGACCATAACCTTCATAAACCTTCAGGCAAAACATGGAAACCACGCGCGCTGTGGGCAGCGCTCTCCCACTGACTGTCCGGGTGTCCCTGGGAGCACAGTGGGAGGGTGTGGCTCTGGGGCACGGTAACTGCAGCTGGAGCTGAGCACATCAACATGGCTGCATTTGCTGGGCAGAACTGGTATTTTTGCCTAGACACTTAGTAGATGAGGTCATGTCCTTTGGAATAAAGATTTCTAACCTGCTTTCAACCACTGACTTCCTTTATCAATTGGAAAAAGAAAATATATGCTTAATTGTGTCTTTGCAAGATACTTGCCCTCAGAACCCCCATGTCTGCATGGACATCCATTGCGGAGACTCTGCCTTTAGAATGTCCAGGCCATGGCAGTGTGGAGCAGGGGATAGAGCAAGAAGCTCATGGTTTCTAATGTATAAAACTTAAAGCACACACAATATGCAACAGATATGTTCACTTGACTTGAAACTATAGAGGGGGCTTTCATACTTTGCCTTGTTGCTGGCTCTCAAGGTGGGAGGCATTTGCAGGCTGGATAATGCAGTTATGTATTACAGGGGTGGTGTTGATTCTCCAGCATACTGAGGATTTCTATACAGTTTACCTGTCCCTCTCCCCTTTGTTAAAATCTTTCAAAGGTCCAGTTAAAAGAATTTCCCAGAGGCATACACCTAGGCTCTGTGTGTGTATGTGTCTTTTTTTGTTTTTTTTTTTTGAGACACGGTCTCACTATGCAGTTCAGGCTGACCTTAAGCTCACTTTTGTAGCACAGGCTGGTCTCAAACTCATAACAATCCTGCTCCCTCAGCCTCCCAAGTTCTGGGATTACAGGCATGCGCCACCATGCCTGGCTTGTGTGTGTTAATGAGAGCAAATCCAGGGCTTCCTGCTTAGCTACATTCCCCAACCCTATTTTCAGACAGAGTCACTAAGTATGACCAGACTCAAACTACTTTCTTCTTTTATTAGTGCATGCTTGACAAAAATAATAAATACACTTATGGTGGGGTATTGGTCCAAATACTCATCCAATTTTTTTTTTACTTATCCAATCTTCATGGCTTTTTTTTTTTTTTTTTTTTTTTTTTTTTTTTTTTTTTTTTTTTTTTTTTTTTTTTTTTTTTTTTTAATTCTCATCTCTCTGCCTCCCAAACCTGTCCTTGCCTCAGCCTCCTGGAGTTCTGGGATTGTAGGCTTACACTACCATTCTTGGCTACAGCCAGGCTTTCCAGCAGGCAAGGCCATCCTGGCCTTCAGTGGCTCTGGCATATTTTCATCCTTGGATGAAAGAAACAGGATCTTTCATCCCACAAAAGTCTTGCCCCTGGTATTTTTCTCTATACACTGGAGGGTATAATAGTTTTTCTAACAAATAGTCCACTGTCCCCAGAAAAGGTCACAGATGACATACCTGACACCCCAGAGCTGCCCGTAGGAATCCCAGGACTGTTGGTGAGGCAGGGGCTGCTCCGGTGACAATCATCCGCACACGTCCACCAAGGCTGGCCTAGGAGAAGAAAGGAGAACCTGCCAATGTGTGTGATGGCTGAGATCATGTCCAGCCCATCCCAGCCTCACCGAAGGTCAACAGTCAACAACTGGGCCCTCCGTGGATGCTCGGGTTCAGATCAGAAAGGAGATCCACGAGCTGAGGCAGCGATCTCCCCTTCCAATCGAGAAACCTGATGAACCCCATGATTTAACCCCCAGTATGACCAGCTCCCTTATGCCTTTTGGGATAGGTGCTGTAGCTTAGCTCAGGCAGCACTCTGTAATACTGGTTCTCTTTTCCTTAAGATATACAGCTGCTTCTGCACTCATCATTCACAAGCATCCAAACCAATTACTTAGCACAATTTCTTCCAACTTCTACTTTAATGGGATTGCTTCTTCATGCATAAATCAATACCAGGCTGTATTTACTATGTAATGCAGAGAACAAGGGATACTTGAAATGCTTTGCTTCTGTAAGTTGAGCCAAGAGTTTAAATATTAATTTTCAGAGCTAAAAATATAATAGCAAGAAAAATGTGCAATGCTAATTATCTACAGATTCCTTGGGTAACGCTGAGAGGGAAGACAATGGTAGAGATAAGGAAATGAGTAATTCAGACTTGGCCTAGTTTGGGAGGGATGGAAGGGACAGGAAACAAGAAAGGAAAAGAAGATTCCTGGCCTTCTGGTTTCAGCCTGGTGCTGCTGGGAAGTCACAGTGGCCAGGGATACGGGGAAGGGCAAAAGAGCTTTCAGGCCTGGGAGCATCTAAATAGACCAAAAGACCTCAACACCTAAGAACAAAGGTCCTGCCTTCCAGGGGTCCTTCTTGGCTGGTTGCCTTTGGTGAACAAAAAGAAAGAAAGAAAAAGAAAGAAAGAAAGAAAGAAAGAAAGAAAGAAAGAAAGAAAGAAAGAAAGAAAGAAAGAAAGAAAGAAAAAAGGAAGAAAGAATAAAAGACCGCTTCAAGATTTTATGTAACTTAAGGTTTGACTTAATGATCAAATGAGCTATCAATTCATAACACTGGATCGAACTTCTCTAGTCCCCTATAAGGTCATCTACTGGCCACAGGTGTCACTTAGTAACCACTTACTAGTTTCCTTACCTGAATCTTATTAAAGAAGAGCTCATCCCAGATGCTGTTATTCCTGATGATTCCACTCTGGACCTCGGCCTGCTTGCGCTTTGCTGCAAACTCCAGGAGCCAACGCTTCAATGGCGTGTCAGCCTGGCTGAAGATCTGAAGAACACAAGGCAGAAAACGCTGTCAGCACCTGAACGTCTCACCTCTAAGAATGTCCCCCAGGACAAAGGCCTCGGCTGGCCAGCAGAGCAGACATGCACTGCACCAGCCAGAGGCCACTGAAAGTGTGACATGAAGCTGAAAGCTGACTTTACCAAGGTCTGGGCACATTGCATAGATGCTCCTGAAAAAGGCTTCCCCAAGCAGGGTTTGAAAAGTAGGAAGAAAACAGGGGAAGGAAAAGCAGGAGAGAGGGAACATGAGAGGAGGTAGCTTGCAGGATGGACATGTGCAAAGCCTGCCTGGCACTCCAGATGCACAGCCTTTGCCTGCTACAGACTCCCGCTGGGCTCACCTTGTCATACATCCGGTTCAGCAGTCGTGGGACTACTGGAAAAATGGTGGGGCGTAGAGCTTTCATGTCATCTGAGAGGAGGCGGATGTCTCCTTGGAAGAAGCCAATGCGCCCTCCGTGGCAGTAGACGACAGACTGGAAGGAAAAGAGGACACCCTTAAGGTGGTCACTCTTGGCTGCAGTTCAGAGCTGTCCGAAGCTCTGCCCTCTATGGAGGGCACCTATCACCCCCAACCCAGCTCTGGCTGCTGCCAGGGGCCCCTGAAGAGTGCTACCAGGGTGACATGCCAAATCCCGGCCTTCATACTAAGTCCTACTCAGGCGCAGGGAGAAGCAGGAGAAAGGGTGGGGTGCTGGCTGAGCTTTGGGGAGATCTCAGTGGTGCCTGCCCCTCATGCCTGCTTCCAAACCCTACAGATCTCAGCTCTCTGCTTTGTGCTACACTCGGGTCTGCTCCAGGTCCCAGAGAGCCTGAGTGGTCCAGGGCCTTGTCTTGGGCACCTCCACTGCTGCTACATTGACAGCGGGTGCTGTCCAGGAGGAGGCTACAGGTGCCTGGCTGGTCACTAATGGGACTGGGAGCCCCCAGGGGCTTTCCATGTGCTCTTCTGTTTAGTATCACAGCAACCCCACCAAGGAGGTGGTATTTCTAGTCTCCCTTTACAGTGGAGGAAAGCGAAGCTGGGAGGGCTACAGTGATTTTGCCCAGGCCCACAAGGCGAGGCAGCAGTCTAGAAGACCCAGAAGCACACCCCTTAGGCAAAAGGGCAAGGCTTCAAAGGTATCTTTTTCAGTTTATTTGCAAGCAGCTCCCTGGAGTGACACAGACAGAATTCTCCATCCCCCCCAACGACATGTAGATTCTTCCCTCACTCTTGCCACAGCCCCAGGAGGCGTCCCCAGGCCACTCCAAAACCAATCCCCATCTGCAGCCTGAGGAGCCCCTGGCAGTTGGATTCTTGGCTTTACTCTTGTGTTTTCTTTTTAGGAGTCAGGACTTGTGAGGATTATGGGGCAGAGGTGTGCAGGCCCTACATGCATCTAAACTGCAGAGCTGCAAAACTCTCTGGGCAGGTGCTGCCAGCAGGGATCGCTCCAGCTGGGGTCCATCCAAGGACAGGCTCTCGGGTCCTATCTGCAGTAATGCTTCTATGAGAGACAGGCAGACTGTCGAAGTTCCTCGGGCCCTTCTAGTCCCTGTCCCCTACCAACTAAGGACAGGGCCTTTGGGTCCTGCTCCATGCCACCAGTGACAAGTACCACCCTGCCAGGTCATGGGTTCTAGGCACAGAGTGTGCCTACCTGATGCCAGGGCCTTACCTGCACCATTCGCTCAAACATGTGAGCTAAAGGCAAATAGGAAAAGTGCACATCCGCACAAGTGGGAGCCCACTGACTCTGTAAGAAAACAGAAGGAGCCCAGGCAAGCCCCAGTCAGCCAGGCGGGCGTCTTACCTGTATCACTCTCTCAAACATGTGAGCCAGAGGCAGGAAGGAGATGAGCACATCGTCCTGTCTCGGAAAGATCACTTTCTGCAGGTGACGGGCATGGGAGACAGAAAGGAAAGAAACACTGACAGGAAGACAACAAGAGAGTCATAAAACAATAAAGAGAAAATGGTCCTGGAGGGGCGAACAGGGAGAGGGGGAGGGGGGATGGGAGAGATGAGGACAGAAAGAGAGGTGAGATGGGAGAGTGGGGAAAAAATGAGAGGGAGAGAGAGAGGGAGGGAGGGAGGGAGAGAGGGAGAGAAAGAGAAGATGCAGAAAGAGAGAAAGAGAGTGACAGAGAGAGGGCAGCATAGGAAGCGGAGTGTTAGGTCGCAGCGCCAGTGGGTCTAGGTTATCTGCAGAAGCAAAGAGCCAAATGAAGCACACATAAACCGGCAGAGGCTGGCTCCGCAGAAGTCTCCTCTCAGGAGGGCCTACACCTCCCTGCAGATCATCAGTGCCAGCCTGGGCTCTTCCCTTCTCCCCCACAGCAGTGAGACACCCCAGATCTGTTCCCCAGGCCCCCAACGCCTGCGCCAGCTGAGGCCAGGGTATGAGCGGGGAGCAGAAAAGGAGACAAGGCCAAGTTTGAATAGGAGGCCACAGCTGGCCCTGTGGTCCATGGCCTGGAATTGGGGCTGAAGGGAAATGTGGAGAGATGCCCCGGTCTCGCCTCAAAGAAGGGACTCACCCTGGGACTGGGGCTGCCCCGGCCAGCTGGGGGCTGTGTGAGGAAGCTACCCTTTGGTCTCAGCCTTCATCACAGAGGCCCTCACACTCCTGGCCACTTCTTCGGCCAATCTCGACAAACTCTGAGAGGTGGCTCCTGGCCCTAACCTGGGCTCAGCCACCAACCACTTCTCAGAGTTTTCTGCCAAAGTGTGAAAGTGCCTTGGGGGCAGATGTTTCACAATTCCATCTGGCATGCACGTGGAGAGAGACACTCCATGAAAAGCCCGATTTCTAGGAAAAGGTACTCTTCTCTCCTGAGGGAATCTATAGAACATACTCACCACACATGGGGGTGGTCCTCCTTTCTTAGCTGGTTATAAGACACTAACATGCTTTTGTCAGGCCAAGATATCAAGCTTTTCTGATTTTAGATTTACCTTTAAGTACAGCCTTATAAATTAGCAGTTGCCGTTGGTTCTCAGACTCTAGTAGTCCTTAAACACAAAATGACTGAATTAAACCCTGAGCTACTTGAAGAACAAGCTACTAAGGGTTACTTTCTAAATAGAGGTACACACATACACAACCACAGGGATCTCAATGTTTGAAGTTGAAAATGAAAAGAAAAATAGGTTTACATGCTTTTTTCTCTGAAATCTTAGCACTCTCAGAAATCAATCAAATGTTTGTCATGTACGGATCATTTCAGTACTTGGAGTTAAAAGTAGTTGTAAGAGAGTGGGGTTGATCTACTGAGAATAGAAATTTCTGGCTATGAATGGCAGTCCAGATTATATTAGGAGGAAAAGAAAAAATAACAAATTAAAAGCAAATCCCTGAGTCTTTGAAGTTGTCCTTAAGCAATACCAGTATAGTAAGTTGACTTTATTCACCTCTGTCACTTTCAGAAAGCCCGAGAAATCAGCCACCACGTTCCCATGGGTGAGCATTGCACCTTTGGGGTTCCCTAAAATCAAAAGAAGGGAATTAGTTGGGAATCCAAGGACCACTCTCCAGAACACACTGGCATTCCCAGCTGCCAGGCCTCAGGCTTTTGCCTACAACCATGTCCCGGGTCAGAGGCTATATCTTGGATCTCTTTCCCTGTAAGGGAGCCTCAAGAGACCACAAGATTCCCAGCAGTTTGGGATTGGATAGCAAGTGACATGTCTGCCCAGGTGGGAGCCTCAAGGCCTGAAGGGTCTTCTGCATGAGGCACTGCATAGGCTTCTGCCGCCCTCCGGGAGCCCAGGTGCCTGCCAAGTGCCCAAGGCAGCTCTTTGGGCCTGTGCAATGCTATCTGCCAGCAGAAGTCTTTCTTGCTGCACCCAGGGCCTGGGAGGGGCAGGCAGCCTCTCCTGCCTGCTCAGCAGCATGGATGGAGCACCTATTTGTTGCTTTGCTTAAGGAGATCTTCTAGTACTGCACCTGAGGTCTGGGCTTCTGGGCGCTCCAGGCTGCTGGGATAACTCAGGACAGAGGCAGGACCCAGCAGGCTGGGGAGGGAGGCAAATACTGCCACAGTCGTGTCTGGGGGACACAGCCTTGATGTGGCTGAGCCGACTTAATGGGCTCAAATCCCAACCAGGAGGGCATCAGTGCGTCATTTCTCCCATCTGAGTTTCCTTACCTGTACAACAGGGTTAATGATCCGCACCTCAGGGAACTGCTATAGGCTGACTTATAATCCACATGTTAAATTAAATGTTTCCCTTGAGGCAACAGGTGCAATTGCTATGAAACTCCAGAAGTAAGGGGCAAGGCCACATAGAGAATTCACCAGGAAATAGCAAATAATGCAACATTAACTTTGTAAGCCTTACCCAGAGAAACTTGTAAAGGGCTAAGTAGTAAGTACTAAGATACAGTGTGCTCAGTTTAGACTGGTGTGGGGGCAGATGCCCTAGAATCTCAGCACTCAGGAGGCTGAGGCAGGAGGGTCACTATGGGTTCACTGGTGCCCTGAGGGCAACCTGAAGTACACAGGGAGACCCTGTCTCAGGAAACTAAAAATTAAATTAAAATGTTCAGTTTAAAATAGTTAATTTTATGCTATGTGAGTTTTGCAAGAGAGAGACAGAGATAGAGACTGAGAACAACAGAAAGAGAGAGAGAGAGGCAGAGGCAGAGAATAAGTAAATGAGGAGGATTTCTTTCTTTGGAGTGAGCTGTGTAGATTCCTAACCCCATCAACATGGGAGGAATGAAGGGTCCTTTCTCCCAATCCAACCTAGAATCCACTAACTCAGACCCTCATAGGACCCCTAAAGGAGACCAAATATGTTGTGCAGCTAGGAACCACGTGAAAAAGCTGGAGAAACTAGTGGCAAAATCCACCAGCACCAGCAATTAACCCCAGGGCCCGGCTGTGGTGTCTGCACAAGGAGCCCCAGCAGGAGGGTGCAGTAGTGGTGATGGTGTATTAGAAAGAATCTCTGTCTACAAGGCCAAAAGACATCCTCCTTTAAAAACAAAAGGGGGATGGGCAGCATTCAAGTACATACAGAGGAGGGAGCAGACGGCCTGTGGTAGGGCCTTGCCCTCATCAGAACAACTCAGGAAAGCATCCATCAAAGAAAAGTCAAGTTTTAAAAATTTGTCCTGAGCCATATCCCACCCACTCGTGCTCCACCCCCACTTCACACCTGCCAGGAGAGGGCTGGAACCTCCATTAGCAAAGTGGGGAGGAGAACCGGCAGACAGGAAGAGAGCAAGGAGGGGACCGGGTGTTCCACAGCTGTGCCTTTGCTGGGGAGGAGCCTCCAGGAAGTGTGCGGCTCCTAATCTGGACTGATGTTTGTGTTTGCACAGGTGACAAAGTAAGATTCTTTTTTGTGACTTGCAAAGGACATGGGACTTTTCACTACTTGAGAATGACCAGAAAAGGAATGTGATGCCTATGTTTTGACTGGGGAGCAGAGAAAGAACCACCCTCACTAAGCAAGTTTACAGGGACAGATGCAGATAAAAATAAAGTTGCTCTCCTAATTACATCCCACGAGACGCTCAACTTGTTGGTGACCCATTTGGAGGATGCAAGAGCATCCATCGGTCACAGCCCCACCTTTATTTTATTTATTTTTTTTTTTGGCGGAACCAGGGATTGAACTCAGGCCCTTGCACTTGCCAGGGAAGTGTTTATTCCACTGAGCCATCTCCCTGGCCCTACAGCCCCACCTTTAAATTCAAGACACACACACATCTCCCTGCCTGAGATGCGTGGGGCAGGATCTCAACCTGAGCTCCAGAGCTTTGGCCCATTTGTCAGCCACAGAGGTGATTCTAAGGACACAGGAGGTTGCATCATTTTAAAAGATAGTTGTTAAAACATCTTCCTTTGGGGAAGAAAAAAAGCCATAGGACCTGTTTTACCTCCACTTGTCTTTCATTCCAGCTCCTTTCTCCAAACACAGGCCCATGTTAACAAATTTCTTGGAGTTGTCACTTAGATAAAAACCCTAGTGTGGGGCTACCCACAAAGTGCCTTATTGCCTGGTAATTCTTACCGGTGAATTCTGAGGTTCTGGAAACTGCTAAGAACTCTCTCAAAATACTAGGCACAGAGCCCCACATGACAGAGCTTTAGCTCTGAGAAACTGGCTAGCTGTAAGCCTAAGAGTCTCCAGGTGGAAATTCCTGAGAATCTCAACAGCTTTCTTCACTGATGAAAAACTTCCAAAACCTCTACCCAGTCCAGATGCACACACTTAGGAGACAGCTTACTCAATTCTACTCAGGCAAGCCCTTTTCTTCTCTGACCTGATGCAGGAAGTTTGGAAACATATAGGAATGTAATTCCATGAACTTCTCCTGATCAGGAGAATTATAAAATGTTCCCAGAAACGCTCAACTATCTTCTTCTCAACTCCTGTCTCTCTGTAGTTTCAGGTGAAGGAGAAGTGAGTGCCAAGGAGAAGACCTCAGGGTCCACCTGGGAGATGTGGGACAAGCTTCAGAACTCTCTCTTCCTTCTCTGATTTGTGATAGATGCATACCTCTGGCCGCACTTCCACACATGAAATAGAAAGGCTTCCCAGTGGCTCACAGGGAGAAGTGGCATAAACCTCTCGAGAGAGACCTGTGTGCAATCTGGTTCATAGAATCAAACCTCAGATTATCCTCTGGCCCTTCCTTTCCCTCAGGCAACATCAGAGAGCTGTCACCACCCAGTGCCCGTGTCCACTGCCCACTCCCAGGCAGACACTGTCCATCTTTGCATTAAAGGTGCAGCGTTCACCTAGCACACAGGGAAACCAAGGTTTAAGAGAGGACAGGTAATTTTAAAGCTGAACCACAGGAGTGCTGAGAGGTACCAGGAGCATCGGGAGGTGTTTCTGGGACATCCTCCAGGTACAGTTTAGCCACAAGCAACGCTGACAGAACCTGATCTCTGGGCCCTCTGGCTACTCAGCCTCCACTGGGATCTCCCACAATCCTCATGTGTCACCTCCCACGCCCCTCCTAGCCCACTCTTTTCCTCCCTCAACCTTATTTCAAAGCAGTATTTGCTGGGCCGGGGAGATGGCTCAGTGGAATAAGCGCTTCTCTGGCAAGTGCAAGGGCCTGAGTTCAATTCCTGGTTCGGCCAAAAAATAAAAATAAAAATCAAAGCAGTATTTGCTGCCCTGCCACCAATCCTCTGGGCACACTGCTCCCTCTGCTGGGCACGTCCTTCCCCTGCTCCCTTCCAGCTATGGCTCCTTCAGGAGTCTGCTTAGTTGACTTCCTGTAGGAATCCTTTGCGTCCTGTCATTCTGATGTCTCTGTGCTGGGGCTGTGCTTGGAATGCTGACACCGGATTGTACCTGCTTGACAGCATGGGCTGTGAGGTACTGAGGGCAGGACTGCATCTTGTCTAGCCCTGTGTCCTCAGACCCCATGGGAGGTCTGATGCACACAGGGTCTAAAAGAAAAAGCTGAATGAGTGAATATATATCAATGGGAAATACACAGTCTCTTCACTCCCTGGAAAGAATGTACATGAGCTGCACAGCCCACTATAGAGAACATCAGGACTCCAAGACGGCTTCTGTTGTACCATTGAAAGAGGCTCTTGGATGTGAAAGTAGGGGAGCTGCCCAGCTGGATACTGATGCAGGATTTCTCTCCTATTGCGTTGCTGGAGCATTTCAGAGTGGTCACAACTGGTATTACAACAAGTACATCAAGGTGAAGAAAGGGGGCATCACAGGCCTGAACGTGGTGCTGGCAGCCTGCAGACTTCTCAAATGCTGCCTTTCCTACAAGGAACTCAGACATGAGCGGCAACATAAGCACCACTGAGAAGGGGCCAGTGTGGAGGGTGCACTCTGCAGTCTAGCCTGTGCCTGCCTCGTTCTGCTCCCGTCTGTGAACAGCTTAATCACGGCTCAATATGTACATAGCCTAAGTGAGAATTAATGCTCAATAAAAGGTGACCGCTTGCCGGGCGTGGTGGCGCAGGCCTGTAGTCCTAGCACTTGGGAGGCTGAGGCAGGGGGACTGTTGTGAGTTCAAGACCAGCCTGAGCTTCAAAGTGAGCTTAAGCCCAGCCTGAACTGCATATTGAGACCCTGTCTCATATACACATGAACTAAAGCTACAATATCTTAACTATCATTCAAGGGACTCAGTTTCCCAAAGCGGGTTGAGTTATACCCACAAACCTATTTTTTTGGAAGGGGGGAGTTGTTAAGATTCAGTTCAGTTAATAGTTTTAGGAGAACAAACAATCACATATCCACTATGAGCCATCACTGGCTGCAAAGTGCAGCCTCTCAGCTCCTTCTGGGTCCACCTGGCTGGAGCAGAGGCTGCAAAGCACTGCTGTAATCAAGAGGCTTCTACCACATGCTACACAGAAATCTTCCTGGAATGGTTCCTCCAGAACCAAGGGTCAAAGGTCAGATTCAGATAATCTTTGCCATCCTTCCCCATGGGAATGTGACCCTTTGGCTGAGAACCAGAGGGGTCGGCATGAAAGCGAAGCTGCAGCTGGGCTGTGACACTGAGAACACACATGGCCACTGCACCAATGAGAGGCCTGGAACAGGCTCAGCCAAAGCCAAGTGCAGGGCCAGGCAGGGTGGCATCAGGCCAGAGGTCTGCCCGCTGCCCCAGCTCTGTGCTGGCACATATGCAGCTTTGGGTTCAGGGCCTGGGACGCTCAATTACAAGCTGCTTCCCAGGCTCCACACACGCTGTTCTTGCCACGCAGAGCTCCAGCAGGATGGCTCAGCTTCCCACTGCGAGCCTGCGGTCTGCCAGGCAGCTGATGCCTGCCTGCTTCAGTGGGCAGCCGTGCACTTCGGCACCCGAAAGCTCTTTTCCAGATGTAAGGTAGCACCTGTGCCCAGGGAGCCGTGGAAGCCCTGAAGGCTAACAGCCATAGCAGGTGACCTGACCCCAACAGTTACGTCACCAAAAATTTGTGCTGTGAAACTCCTGAGAAAGAGACACTGGAAAGCTCTATTTTGAAAGCAATATAAACCTAAAGGGTACTTCTGAATTCTGGGTGTTTGACTTCTTTTCTGAAAGGGTTTTAAACCTGTTCAAGAGTACGTGCAGACTTTTTTTTGTTTTTTTGCGGAACCAGGGATTGAACTCAGGCCCTTGCACTTGCCAGGGAAGCGTTTATTGCATTGAGCCATCTCCCCAGCCCCCAGAATATATATGCAGACCTGTAAACCCCTTGAGTTAGTGGCAGGGCTCCATCTCCAATCAACAAAGCCACATTTCTCATGATCCACTGGCATGACTAATCCTACTCATGGGGTTGGTCAGAGGCTGCTCCTTGGGGAGCACAGGGGCCCTGTGCCCTGCCCAGGACAAGCTACCACCAGCGCGGGGCCAGGCCTCAGGCTGGAAAGAGACAGCTGGAAACTGCTTGCCCAGTTAGAGCAAAGCAAAGGACTTTCCGAGGCATTTGATGAGCAGGAGCAATAGGGTTGGGAAGGTCACAGGACAGGGAGCCAGGAGAGGAGGCCTCAGTCCCACACCTGCACTTGTAGGCAGGGTCGCCTTAGCGCAGGCCCTGCTGAGGCTGAACACTGTCTGCTGCCTCCCCGAAGCAGCCTTCCTTGGCTGACCTGCCCGCACTGCCACCCGAGCTCCTTGCTGGCGCCAGGCACGGACTGAGCTATTTCTGAGTGTGTCCTCTCCTCACAGGCTAGTCCATGGCTGCGGGGCACTCACTGCCATTTTCCATGCAGCAACACGCTGTGTCAGCTCCATCTCTGAGCTGGCACCATTAACCACCCTTCCTGCAGTGGGAAGCTGGGGCAGTGGCTGCAGGGAGGTTATATGACTTGCACATCAGTGCTTGTAGCAAGTAGCAGAGAAGAACTCAGACACAGGGTATCAGACACACAGCCCCACACTCCTTCCCTGGTCCCTGACCAAAGTCCAGGCAAGGGTGGGAAGCAGAGACACAGCAATGACCTCCGTGTGGAAAATCCTTCCCCCAGCGGCCCTGGTCTGGGGGCTCTGAGAAGGCCAAGACTCCTGTCACTTCCCTGTCCAGCTTTCTGCATCTGACTACCTTAGCCCCGGCTGGTGGTGGACACTGTCAACCACAGAAGAAACCCGTGTTTGGAGCCAGGCACAAGACAAGCTATGTCACAGAGGACTCGAGAGACTCCTGAAGTCACGTGTCGGCTCCTGGGAGGGATGCAGGTGGCCGTGCCTGGTGGTCTGGATGCCCCTGCTTACCTGTTGTTCCACTTGTGAAACACACAATGGAGAGGTCGTCAGGCTGTGGGGGCTGCAGGAGTAAGAAGAGGTGTTAGGAGGCCCAGCACGTGCTGCCCACGCGTCCAGACCACTCCACCACCACTCCCACATGTGTGCTACAGGTGTGTATCATGGTTGTGGGCATATGGGCTGCTGCAGCTGAAAACAAGGGCAGGTGAGCTCCTAGGACGGGGAGAAGGAGCTGCACATGTGGATCTTCCCTCCAGCCTCACACCAGGTGCCATGACTTCCACCTACTCAAGGTTAGTTGGCTTTCTCCTAGACGAGGCTGGGCCACAGTGGCCGCAGTCAGGACTCCACCAAAGCTCTTGCCTTTGTCCTGATGTGGCCCATTCTCCTCTTTCCTCCCCTTTTCTCCCAAGTATCCTGGCTTAATTGGGGGAGCACGAACTATGGGCCAGGAGTTGAGCTGTTCACTGCACCTTCAGGACTGCTCTGCATCGGGCAGACCAGTGAACTAGGGGCCAGTTCTCAAAGGCTGGAGCCCGTTACTGGGAGGAGCAAAACCACAGGGCTACCTGTGCAGGGCTCTCGGAGCAGCTGGGAAAGCACTCGGGGTGAAGAGTGTGAAGGACTGAGTGGAGGGAGGCTTGTTAGAAACCTGAAGCCTCCACTTCCCACCACCCCACCCAGGAGGCAGCGACCCTCCCTGGAACCCAGCTCCAGGCAGTGCCACACGGACATGGAACACAGAAAACTCCACCAAGCAAAGATGTACAAAGTCAGCGGAAGCCACTTTGCCCAGGGGTTAACTTCTGTTACTGTTTCTGTCCCTCCCATGCTCTTAAGAATCCACTTTAGCCAGAAAGAAAAAAAAAAGACTTCTGCAAATGCAGTTACTAGCGCAGCTGGGGTGGCCAGGACTGGCTGCCCTTTTGTCTTCCTCACAGACATCTGAGTCCTGTTCCAGGTCCCTCGCTGGGCCTTGGCCCACAGAAATCTGGGCACCCAAGTGGGCATTCTTGAGTTGCACACAAGAGTTGCTTATGAATCTGGAGGTACCTGTCTGGCCTCTCCACTGAGCCCTGTGCCCAGTGAGGGGCTCTGTGAAGATAGGCCCTACACGCCATCTTACTTGAGAAAGGCCTGCTGGCAGGCTAGCTTACCACAGGAGTGCGGTGATTCTTTTGGCCACAGTCCTGAAAGAAGAAAACACTGCTTATAAATGCTCCAAGGTTCACTAGGAAAGTCAAGATAAACTCAGCACAGTAGGCCTTGCTCTTGCACAAAGCCCAGGAGTCCAGGTCACTGCTTACGGATACATCTAGTGGTGGCGGACCTGTGGCATGTGTGCCTAAGTGGCTGCTTGTATCTTTGAAAGCTCTGAAAGTTTTGCCATCCCCGGCCTAGCCCTACTGCTTATGTGATAGAGTTGAAGCTGTAGGCTGAGAGGCCAGGTATGGTACATATGCCAACAGATTGGGGCCACGGTAGACTGAAGATGTCCCCAGACATCTGGGCACACATGGAAGACAGAGTGGCTTCTGGATGAACATTCAGTCACTGCAGGTACGGCTGCTGGTATCACCAAGGGGCATGAGTACACAGGCCTGGGGCCCAGATCCAACAGAGCATAGGGTGGTCAGGGGCTACCCTGGCAGTGAGGACGCCCTGTGCCACTCTGGCAGGCCACAAGCTGCACCCATGTCACATCTCTAGGGAGGCTACACACAAGCAAGTAAGTTCTGTTGGCTGTGGGGATCTGGCTCCCTTCGTTTTTTTTTTTTTTTTTTTCCTGGAACCAGGGATTGAACTCAGGCCCTTGCGCTTGCCAAGGAAGCACTTATTCCACTGAGCCATCTCCCCAGTCCCCTCTGGCTCCCTTCAGAAGGACCTTTCCAAGGCTGCTGGGCTTGTGTCCAGAGCCCACAGGTGCAGACAGGCTGACATGAGCTGGAAATGAGGAAAGTCTGGAGGGTGTGAGCACCTCACAGACCCCCATCAAAGCCACTGGCTGGTGCCGTTAGCTATGCTAGCCAACAGAGCCTTCTCGTAGACGACAGCTGTGACACCAATGCAGGCATCCATCACCCCTTGCAAAGCCTGCCTTGTCACGACACGAACACTCAGAGGACCAGAAGAGCAGCTGCCCAGGGCATGAGAGAGGCCAATAATCAGCACAGCTGAGCGGGCGGCCAGCCAGCAAACATCGCTGAGGCAGATTCTTACCTCCACGTCCTGCATGGACTTGATGACCACCCCACACTTCTGCCCTCTCTCTTTCAGGGCATCCTCAAATGGCTCCATGAGGATGACCAGCTTGAGCCCGGGTGTCTCCTTCCTCTCCACGTGCTCCAGCAGCAGCACAGCCTTCTGAGACTTGTCCACAATCACAGTGCTGATGTCCGCTGTGGGGACCATGACAGAGTCAGGCCATGGCTGGCAGCAGTGTGTGCCAGGTAGTGGCACCAAGGGCTGTGTGTCAACAGATGTGTGAGACCAGCTGTGGGGTCACGTGATGTGTGCAAAGGAATGCACTGGAGGTGTGAGAGAGTAAAGGGCAGAAGGTTGGGGGACCTCCTGCAGTAGGTTCCAGGCTCTTCTTGGCTTCAGACTCAGCCCCGATCACCCCAAGTCTGCCCGGGATGCTCCCTCCTGTCCAGGCATGCTGTTGAGCTGCCAGAAACCTCAGAGGACTGAAGCCCATGTGGAGGTTGCTCCCAGAGGCTTCTTGTTGGCATCCTGGCCCTGTTGAAGGAGCCTCCGGAGAGGACTGCATGGGGACAGCTGTGACTCAGAAAGCCCACCCAGGAGCCCAGGGATAAGGCCCTCATCTTTTCTGAGTAGAAGCAAGTGGCTCTTGTCAATGAATAG
This sequence comes from Ctenomys sociabilis, assembly GCA_004027165.1. Classification (NCBI taxonomy): domain Eukaryota; kingdom Metazoa; phylum Chordata; class Mammalia; order Rodentia; family Ctenomyidae; genus Ctenomys; species Ctenomys sociabilis. The sequence continues at coordinate 29,284 of PVKA01022039.1, forward strand.
GGCCAGCATAACTCGAGAGGCTGGGCTCTGGGGACTAGCTACCAATAGCAGGAAGGGATGGTGGCAGAGCTCACCTGTATTGATGATGTAACGGATAGCTCCGGGGCCCAGGGTGTCGTACAGAGGGACCACCACCATGGAATATGTGTAGCAGGCCAGCTCTGCAATGATCCACTATAGGAAGACAGGGTCAAGGAAGGGAGAAAGAGATAAGACTGTTCTCCCCTTGGGCCCAGGTGACTGGCATCCCTGCTGTGGTCTCTATGCCTGCCTGATGGTGTGTGGCAAGGAATCCAGAACTAACAGGCTGTGCTTGCTCAGCCCCCTGGCCCATGTTCACTCCACCGAATTCTGTACCTTGCAGATTTCATGCCCAGGCAGGCCCAGGCCCACTTCCAGCATCTGCGCCAGGCCTGCTGCCCTCTGTCTCAGGGAGCAGCTGTTTGTAGCACTGGGTGTGCTGCCCTAGCACCTGGCTGTGATGTCCACTCCTGAGGGGCAGACCTGGGTGGGGTGGTGGGGTGGTTCTGGGCCTCCACTTTTCCTCATGTGGGAGAAGGATCATTCTACGCTCCGACCCCTATTCCACCAATATCTCTAAAACCAAGTAGGGCAGATACTCACCTCTGGCCGATTTTGTGCAAAAACACCAATAAACTGATCTGTACTTGCTTTGCAGTTGTGCTGGAGAAGCCCAGATCCCAGGAATTCAGCCCTGTCGGCCACCTGCATGTAGATGTGGGAGATGACGGGAAAAGAATTCTACACAGGAGAGCGAGCCCTACAGGAGCCCTCCAGGTCTCACAGACCCGCCTGGCTCCCTACCCAGGCATGCTGGAGGACCCTCAAGACTGCTGCCAGTTTAGCACAGAGGCCAGAATACAACAAGTGTGCTGTGAGACTCAGCAGGCACCCATGAGCCCCTCCCCACCTGCCAGGGTGGACAGCACGACCACACCTTCTGTCACTTACCTCCTGGTAGGAAAGCCACTGGTAAGGCTGCTTGGGCTTCCTGAAGCCAAGACAGGGCCCATTTCCTGTGAGAGATAAGCAGAGCTTATGGTGGGGAAAAGGCCAGGGTGGGCAAGCCACCTGTCCTGCCCATCAGGTACCTGGATTCATATCCATCCTGAGACTGTCATGGACCAAGTGAACTTTTCCTGGTGTTTGTCTTACCAACTAGGGCCAGGAGGGCCTAACAATTATGCCTCCCTACCATGACTTGTATGCTAGCTCCCAGTGCAACGCCAAAGGAGACAGACATCAGAAGCCATCTGGAGAAGCCACCAAGTGCCTCTCCGTGACCACTTCTCTTTGTCTCATAACCTGGGGCCACATAGACATCTCAGAGATGTGGTTCAGAGCCTTTCTAGCCAGTGGCCTGATAATTCAGGGCTCACCGTGGGCTGCCTATGGATATGTAGAGAATGATGTTTGAAGTCAGTCAGCCCTGGGGGCTGAAAGAAAGCTGAGGTCACTCTTGGCCACATAATGTAGCTGCTTCTCCAACTGGAGGGAGGAGGGTCAGGAGTGTGTCCTCCCTGCTGATGCAGGGCACACCCATTTGCCAGGGCCCTGGCACGTGCTAGCTTACCCACCCTTGCATAGCCCTCTTCATGCCCATAGCCCCTCACCTGAGATGCTGAGGCCCCGGTGGAACACCTGGTACATGGTCCGGGCATCATCGTAGTAGTGGGTAAGCAACTGAGGGCCTTCTCCAATCACAGATCTCCGGGCCCCACCACTGCCCTGTAAACCAAGCACGGGCCAGAGAAACAGACTGAAGCAGGCAGAGATGCCCTGATAGGGCCCAGTGCATACAAAGCTGCACACCTGGGGCTGTGAGTGGCTTGCACACCCGGACTGTGCATGCTCAACCTGTACACAACCACATTGAAATTGGCTGCAGACACAGGCCCAGTATGCTCGTGTCACACCCCTCGCCACGCGCGACACACGCAGCACTCGTGCACCCGGCCAGCATACCCAAACTGTCCAGAATCTTCAGTAATGCTTCGTCTATGGCGGCACAATGGAATGGGCAGTGTGGCTGGAATCAGCTCTAGTTCCCAGCAGGCATTGGGATAGACTTGCCGGTGCTTCCCACCCTGTGATTTGCCGCTATGCTTCTCAGATAAGAATCTCTCAGCTGTCATCTTTAGCTAAGAAGGCTGCTGTTCACCATCACACGTGTTAAGGATGTGTTAAGGATGCTCTCCCACGAAAGCCCAGGAGTACAGGCTGGGTACGGCAACACCAGTGGGCAGGGTGGCGAGCTCCGGGCCTCAGTGGGGCAGCTCCACAGTGAGATGGAGCATGGACCTTCTGTGCCAGGGAGAAGGAAGAGCTAGGAGCCTTCGCCCCCTTCTCCTTAAGCTGGGTTCCTCTGTATCACAGCTTGACCTGTTCTCTGGGCATTATTTGGGCTGCTCTGGTCTGGACCAGTCTTCCACTTCTAGATCTGAGGAGACTCCAAGCTGTACCAAGAAAACAGTCACTCAGAACCACTGTTTAGGGGCTGAGAGTTCTGTTCGGCAAGTGCTTCCTGAGAGCCAGGCCCAAGAAAGATGCATGGGAAGCTGGGGCACACAGCCTGGTTAGCACCAGATGACAGACACAATGTGAACATGACAGTGTGTCCTGAAGAGGAGCAGCTGAAGCAGGCCTGTGTCAGCAGGGAAGTGGGCATGAGGCTGGGTTCCGAAGGATGCACAGGAGTTTTCTGGGAGGAATGAGAATCACGCAATGGCAGTCTCCTCACGAGCAACAGTGGGTACAAATGCACGGGGAAGGACACAGACAGACGAGGGAACTATAGACAGCTTGTGGACATGGCAGAACAGGCCAGGAGGTCTGCAGGTGAAGGCGAGGAGTTTGGACTTCAGGCGGAGGCCCTCGGGCAGCCAGGGTAGGGACGCAGGCTGGAAGGAGCAGCCTGATCTGAGTTTTGTCTCTCGCCACACACACAGCAAGTGCCGCCGGGCCTGTAGGATCTGCTCACCTCTTTCATTTCCTGCCACTCTCTTGCACCCAGTCCCCCACAGCCACCTGGACCCTGTGCTCCCAGGCATGAGGTCAGGAAGGAACAGCTTAGCTCCTGTCTGCTCAGTGCCATCTGAAGGCTCATCCTGTGATGCCCACCTCATGCCCTGACCCATCCAGCCCAGAGGGCCTCCCACCCCGATGTCCCCAGTTCCTTCCTCAGGCCTCCCCCAGCATGGCTGTCCTTTCACAACAAAATCAGCCACCTTGCTGTACTGAAAGTCTGAGGAAATCCGTGCCGCCTGTCCTGAGAATCCCTGCCCAGCTCTGGGGCTGTCCTTGCTGACCTCTCCTGGTGAGTCATGATTTAAGTGTAACTAAATTTTGCCCAGTGACTTATCTGTACCATTGCACCAAATCCTGACCACCCGAGGAAACCTCTCCCCACCTTTCTGGTACTGTGAATTAAACCCAGGCGCCTCTACACTGACATATATTCTCAGCCCTTTGTTGTTGTTGTTAAATAACAATTTGTAACCAAAACTTTAGTCCCAACGAGTCTCACAAAACATATTACAAATGACAGCATGAAAAAAATCTTGCACAGTAATGCAGAAGTTCAGCTCTACGGTGTACCCTTACACCGGCAGGACGCTGGTTCTTTGAAATCTCGGGTTTCCAAATAAAGATACCAACAGCTGTGTACTCCTGCGTAGCATCACAGGAGCGCTTGTGACCCAGCAAAGGCCACTCCCTTGAAGTCTGCCTGATTCCATACCAACCAGGAAGCCTCTGTCCAGAACAAAGACCGGTTCCATTTTTAAAACCATGCTCACATCTAGTTCTGCGTGTGGCCTTTATCTGTACCCGGTGGCGTGTTCGTATACTACTATCTCAGCTATGAAACAGGTCTTGCTCAATCTTTGCCAGGGTTGTTTCTGTAACATCAGAACATCACACTTTAGGCAGAGTATAGAGGTTTATTTTCAGTCTGTGCAAGACTAAAGTTCAAAGCAAATTTAACTTTGCTTAAAGGAACATCGTAAAGTGATAATTCTTGGCGTTACACACTTCGCCTGATCCATCTCAAACCAGAGAGAATTACACTGCTATGTCACTGTTCCAAGACACAAAGGTGAACAGTTAAAACATCTTAAAAATGTATCTGGCTTATGAGGTCTCAAACAAAACTTGGTTTTGCTGTGCATACTCCTGTCAGTGAAGTCAGTTCCAGATGTAGTCACACCACATCTGCAAACCGATCTTCTATTTCCTTCCATTTGACCTAGATCAGCTGCAAGACTTAGAGGAGGACGCGCACGGCTTGGGACTTCTCTCCCTAGACAGTGGTCTCTCTGCTCTTCTATCTCTAGAAAGAGACCTGCTCTGGCTTCGAGAGCAATTTCTCCTTTGTGGAGATCTGCAGGGAGATGGAGGACTCCTCCTATGATAATCATTGTAGGGCAAGGAACCCAAGAAAGAGAAGGCCACGATTTCTACTTCTCTTTTCACCATTGGGCAGTTCCCCTCAGACACGGCAGCCACATAATGTTCTTCCATCCAGCTCTGAGACAGCATCCACTGCATCTCTGATATCCTCAAACACAACAAAAGCAAAGCCAGGAGTTTCTAGCAATCCACATACTCCACAGTGTCCATAATACCTGAAAGCCCATCCCAGCTCAGTCTTGTCGCCATTGTTGCCAAGATTCCTTACATAAACCTCACAGTCCAATGGACAGGAATCAAGATGCATCTCAAGATGCAGGATCAGAAGTGTGGAGGTTCCAAACCATACACGCCCAGTTCTCTTCCTGCTCCCTTCCAGCTCAGCTACTCTGCACACACTCAGTTACCCGGCATCCACTAAATGGCCTGTTTTACATTTGAGGCAGAGTCTTGATGAGCTACCCAGGTTGGCCTGCAGTCTCCCTTCCCTGTCCCTTAGTAGCTGGGACTGCACGCTTGTGCCACTGTCCCTGAGCAGGTCCACATTGTTTCTACCACATTACAAAGCAGGACCCTGAGTCTCAGAGCTAAGAATCTGGCAGGACACACACAGTTCCTTGAGCACAACCGCGGGCCACCCTTCAGTGCTCACCAGATGCACCACACCCTCCCCCAAAGTGCTGCTGCTTCACACATACCTCTACCTCCCCAAACACCACCCCAAGGAAAGCGCCCTGGGGATCCAGCCCCTAGCCTGACCTGGACCCTCCCTTGCTGCATGATGATCCTTAAGATGTGTCCTTCCGGTGCAGGGAAGCTGGAGGAGGATGGCTATAGACAGTATTTGCTTGAGGTTGTGACAGAACTGGTGACACAGGTTGCCTCAGGGGAGAACTGGGCACCAGGGGAAGAAGGTCCAAGCTTTGGGCACATGCCTTTTGCTTCTTGCTGGCATGTGAGTATATTGTCCATTAAATATGAACAGAATGAAAGTTTAGGGAAAAAAAGCAAACAGGGCCCAGGAGATGGCTCAGTAGAATAAGTGCTTCCCTGGCAAGCGCAAGGGCCTGAGTTCAATCCCCTGTTCTGGGAGGGGAAAAAAATCAAAATAAAATTCTACATGCTTAGTGAAGAAGCAGATCTCACCAGTTCTTCTGGGATCCTCCCACAATACTCCTGTTTACTGGACCACTGGACTCTTCTTTTTCTCTCTGGGGCTCCAGCTCTGAGCCCACAAGCCCCGTAGGGGCAGGGTCCTCGGGCTGGGCTTTGCTCCATGTCCCTGCACTGACATAACTGGGTCCAGGGGAAGTTTGGGAGGGGATTTGCCTGGGAGCCCCTGAAGACCTGCCTAGCCGACAGAGGCCCCAGCTGAAGAGGCATGTAGCCCAGAAGTCCCATGCGAAGACCAGGCAGGCTGTGGGGAGGGAGCTCCTACTCAAGGATGCTGTGGTGTGCTGGTTAGCTGCCCAGGCCAGGGCTACTGAGGGTGGAATAAGCCACAAGTCTGACTTCTCCTTCAAGATGCCTGTCCTTTGCTTGTCCCCACCCTACTTACCTCTACTTCTTCCGATTGCATCAGAAGATTGCACGGTGGGGTCAAGGCCTTCGGCCGGTGGGTGAACCAGTAAGCGAGGACAGCAGCCAGGGCACCCATACTCACAAGGGTGGTGGCTGACAGGCTGCGGAAGAACTGGCCCAAGTCACCCATCTCAGGCAGCCGCAGTATCCTCAGAATCTCCTGTGTCTGCATCTTCTCCAGAAGTGAGAGAACAAACTCTGCAAGAGACAGGAGGCAGATGAGGGAGTAGAGAGAAGGCAGGCCCTGGCAGTGGGGGTCAGTCGGTCACAGGTGACCCTGGCCCAGTGCACTGGAGGGCAGGCCCTGGGTAAGTTGGGGTGTACAGTTTCCTGGTGTAACACAGTGCATCCCAGAAGCTGGCTACCTAGAAAGGGCTATTCCTGGTAAGAGGCTAGAGCCCTTAGGACTCACCCCTGCAGACATCTGACCCACTTCCCTGAGAACCACAGGCTCAGGCCCTGGGCTTTGGCTCACATCTGCTTCTGAGTCAAGGAGCAGCTCTGAGCATAGAGCCTCTGCTACATGTTTGTGACCAGTGTTTCATTCATCTTTGCTCCTAGAGTGTGGAAAAGATTAAAAGGTTGACATCAATGCCTAGCATAGTGTCTAGGAGAACTGAGGTAATGGGATGGAGGTTCCACCTTGCTCTGGTCCTGACTCTGACAGAGAGAATGAACAGGAGTGGGACCACTTCCACAGGTGAGCCTAGACAGATGCCTACAGACCTCACAACAGGAAGCCACAGCCTACCTGGACACAAAAGCACGTGGGCTCAGCATAGCCACAAGTTAAGTCAAGAAGCATGGCTGTCCTATTGCTAACTGGACCCCGAGCCTTTTGGCCAGTACCCACAGGGAAGGGGGAACAGAGGGGATCGGGTGTTACACTGTCAAGAAGAGAAGGAACCAAGGATCTTGGAGAAAAGGCTCTGCTGTTTATGATGTCACAGATGGTGGCCTAGTTATCATCATCACCACGGCAGCCTATGTGGTAAGGTGGGCTCTCAGGGACACGTGGGGAAGCCCTGCGGTACAAGATGAGCAGGCTTTGGTTCTAAGAAGGCAGCTCCAGAGGTCATCCTCAGAGCAATGCTCCAGCCAGGTGGGAGAGGAGTTCTATGGCCAGGACTGACAAAGGAATGGGGGGGTTGTTGGCATCACACTGGGACCCCTTTGTGTCACTGCTCTGTAATGATGGTGGGTGGGTTCTGCTGCCACCCACCACCCTCAGGCACCCCCTAGATGGGCCTTCAGTCCTCAGAAGCAGTGGGTGTGGTTTTCCTTCTTGGGAACAAGAAGAAATGCAACAGTGGCTACTCTGCAGCCACTGGATACCAGCCAGACAATTGCTTGACCCTCAAGGGAGGAGATAGCTGCTGAAATTCCAATAAATGGTGTTTGTGCTACACTGTAACCTCCCCACCAGAAGATGAAGTCAGTGGTATGCAAAGCTGCCATTGGGGGAGGGGAGACAGAGAGCCGGACAGAGCTATCTTCCATTCAGGTCTTTGTAAGTGGTGCTCGACCCAGCCTCTACTTTGCTCAGGAACATAAAAGCTCCCCTCGCTACTCCCAGTGTAGTCACAGAACTAAAGAGCCAGCCAAGGGATACAGTTGTCAGACCAAGGGGCTGCTCAACCCAGGGCACACAGCCAAGGGGCAAGGAGGCCTGAGCCAGGCTGGCTGAATGCGAGGCAGAGGCGGGCTCAGGCCTGTGGGCCATGGAAGGAGTTTATGCTCCACTGGTGCACAGAGGTGTACGAGCCCTGAGGATTCATAGGCTCTGGGGTTCCTAGGAGCATGGAAAGGGACCCCCAACCAGGTGGTGCTGAAGTCCAGGCCATCTTACCTGGGTCAGTTATGAGGGCGTAACCCAGGAGGACCCAGCCCTAGCAGACAGGTTCAGTAAGGTTCCACACCACCAAAGCAGAGGACCACAGACTACAGAAGAATTAGCCACAGAAAGAGTACTGGCTCTTCCAGCAGCGGACCTCTAGGGGACAGTGAGTTCCCTGCACCACAGATGTGGTGGCCAAGTCACAGTCAGGCCTCTCCGATAGATGATTGCTACTCAGTGGACAATCTAGACAAACTCGCCACCTCCCAGAGTGGGCTCTGAGCTAACTGACATTCCCGTTAATGAACTAATCTGATTCAGTAGGGTGAAAAGTGAAAGCCTAAGAAACCTGAGAAACCCTCATAGATGAGCTACATGGTCCCAACAGTCCTAAAGACAGCCTGGAAGAAGCTCCTGGTCTTTGGCATTTGCTGATAGGTTCTAAGCTTTAGAAGAAATAGATATTTGCAGCATTGGGCACAGTGTAGAAGAGAAACAGCTATTCACCTGTCCATCTAACTATCCACCCATCTATCCTTCCTTCCTTCCTTCCTTCCTTCCTTCCTTCCTTCCTTCCTTCCTTCCTTCCTTCCTTCCTTCCTTC
>PVKA01022040.1:5694-32394 GCA_004027165.1 Ctenomys sociabilis
GTCAGGCGTGGGAAGGTGCGGAAGCGGTCCAGGTTCTGTGCCACCTGCTTCCACAGGTGCTTGAAGGTGCTGGAAGCAGGGTGGGAAGGGTCAGGAGCTGGGCTCAGACATGAGGGGGGGGGTGAGGGCAGGGGGTGGGGAGCATGCCCCATGGAGGAAGGGGCTGGGAAGCTGGTGGAGGGGGCAGGTCTGCACCCCAGTAAGGGGTGAGCAGGAGTCACAGGGGTAAGAGGGGGGCAGCTGGGAAGGGGAGACTGGACGGCAAGATGGTGCCAAGAAGGTCAAGGCCTCAAAACCTGAAGGTGCTGGTTTCTTTCCTGACTCAGATACCACAGGGCTGTGTGGCCTGAGGTGCATTACTTAACCTCTCTGAGCCTCCAATTCTGCATTTCACCTAGGAACTGGAGAGCAAGCCCCACAAGGCAGGGCTGTGCTGTGGTTGGCTCCCACATGAGTCCAGGGTCCTGAGGCCAGTGCAGGGAACCAGGCAGAGAGAGACAACCCCGGCCTACTGCCCCAGCACCCAGGCCCAAGAGGCCAAATGCAGAGCATCTGGGTAAGAGCACTCAAGCCCTCAAGCCTGGGCCCAAGCTGCCCCCTCCTCATCAGGCTCCCACTGTGACCAACCTCAGCACCACAAAAACAATAAAAATGCTAATCACCCAGGAGCCCAGAACACAGCAGCTAATACTAATTTATGACTTTCCTACCTTTAAGCCACCGCTCAGCAGAGCGTGGAAGGTGGAGACCAGGCCCGCTCTGCCCGCTGATAGGCAGGGACTCAGGCCCAGGCTGGAAAACAGCCCCCCTCAGCAATTCTCATGTCACCACGAGGGGTAGGAGGCAGTGGCAGGGCCTGAGGCAGCCACTGCAACTGTCCCAGCAGAACCAGAAGGGCCCAAGCTGCACCCAGACTCCTGCAGCCACATGACCCACCTTCTCCCCAGCTGACTCGCCAGGGCTCCCCCCAGGGGAGCACTGCCCCTCCCCCCAGCCTGGGCACCCTGCCATCACCTGTCCCTCCACACCTGGCCCATGGACCGGCACTGGCCACACAGCTCCATGCCACGCTCTCACCAGCTCTGCTCGCTGCAGCCCCGCTGTCCCAACCCTGCACTGGGGCCAGCGACTTGCTGGGTGCCCACAGCCCCCTGCTTCCTGCTGTAGAGGCTCCTCCCCTCCCAGAGCACCCCTCTCCCCAGAGTGACCATCTAGGACAAATTGCCAGGTGGGAGCCTGCAGGTCCCAGGCAGGTGAGGTTGCAGGGGCCCAGGGTCAGGGGAGACCACGGAACCAGACAGTGCCACCCGCCACCAGCCTGTGGTGCCAAGCGGAAACGCAGACCTGGGGGTACTGGAGCATCTGGGTTCCAGAGAAGCCAACACTGGGCTTTTTATATGAAATGGCTATGGTGACACAGGGTTGGCTGTCACTACTGAGAGCCAAAGAACTAGACAGAACTGCTCACAGGTCCCACCTAAAGACCATCATCCACAACCCTGTGGAGACTCAGCCCTGCTCAGGACTCTCCCGCTGCCTACAATGTTCTGTGGTTCCTGGAAGTCAACTTCAGAATCAAGTCCAGGGTCGCTGGACTAAGCCCCCAAGAGGTGGGACAGAGGGCAAGGACCTCGGCCTCAGGGTCAGTGGGGGATGGTCTTGGGGACCATCCCTGCCTCCCAGCTGCCTGCTCCCCTCCTCACCCTCTTGCCCTGTGACCCCTACTCCACACTCCAGCCACACAGACAGGGACCACGATGCCCTGGAGGCCATCAGTCCTTTGCCCTCTGGCTCTTCTCTCTCCTAGAATACAACCCCACCCCTGACCTGAGTGAACTTAGACACTGAGAAACTACCTCCTCCAAGAAGCCCATCAGACCCTTCCTCCAATTCTGGATTTCCCAGTGACAGTGAAAGCAAGATGCTCCCCAAATCAGAGGCTGAACCTTCTTTAGCTGGCAAACACCAGGCAAGTTAAAGATTGTCACTCCCGTTGGATGATGGGTGGAGAAAAGAGGTTCAGAGAGGTGAGGTGGCTTGCCCTGGCCACACAGCAAGAGGTGGACATGGCTAGTGCGTGTCTTCTGGGTATAACCTGGACCCTGGGGAGACGGTAGGAGAAGGGGCAGCTACCTGGTTACTGGTTAATCTTCCCCTCCATAGCCGCTGAGCCCTACCCCCAGGACTTACGGCACGCTGCCTGTGAAGTTGATGCCACAGAGGTGCTCTGAGCTGGTGACAGTGTCCCCAAATACGGGCCCGTCCGCTGGTACAAACTGGATGATGTTGGGGGGCAGGCCGGCCTCCCGGAGGACACGGTACACCGTGTAGCTGGCCAGCATGGCAGTGTCACTGGGCTTCCACAGAACCACATTGCCCTGGAAGTGTGACCATGATTCACACATTAAGTCTCCTAACAGCACGGTCACCCCTCACCTGGCCATGCTGTCCCTCACCCAGCCCTGCTCTCCAAGGGCCTACTCTGAGCTCCGGAGGCACCAGTTCCCTATTGGCCAGGGCTAGCTCCTCCAGAGCCTGTAGCTACCCATCCTGCCCTTAACCCCAGGCAGGTCTGTTCCAGGCGGTTCCAGGTGCCACACCCAGGTGTTTGCAGGCTCTCTGTGTCCAGGGTTGGACACCTGCACAACAGGCACAGGTGCACCCGCATGTGCCCTGCACAGGTGCGAACACCAAGGATATCCTGTGTGCGCACACGCGCACACACACACACGCACACACTTGCACACACGTGAGCTTCGGCACCTGGCTGCCTGCCCGGAGGTCAGACTGCCCCAGCACCAAGTCAGGCTTGCCCCACCCAGGGTATCTGTGAGGACCTCAAACAAGGACAGTCACCTCCACTCTACTTGGACAACAGCCATGGGGTCCAATAGCTGCAGGGCTACCAGCCCCAAGACAGACTGAGCCCAAATCTGTTCCATCATGTGCCAGCCATGCGCTCTGACAAGTAAGTCACCACTGTGTCTCAGCTTGCCATGGGCCATAGGCATAACCGCAGCCTTGCAGGGGTTGAGAGAGCTACAGGAGCCCCTGACAGCAGCAGGCCGTCCAGCGTGACCGCTCTGGGCCCGACCTCATTGGACTCTCCCAATCCTGTAGCACGGACTCCCCACTGTTCCCACTTCATAGATGAGGACACCATGACCCCGAGAAGTCTGTCTGAGGCCACCCACCAAGGCACGAGGCTGAGAGTAAAACCAGGCACCAGACCCCGAAGCCTACCATGCCCCAACCCTTGATCCTCAGCCCTGCCAGCTCTGTCCGCCAGGGCCAGGTGGATGACACGCTGCAGGGGGCTGTCTCACCGTCCTTACCATCAAGGCTGGTGTCCCGGACAGGTTGCCACCAATCGCAGTGAAGTTAAAAGGCGAAATAGCTGCCACGAAGCCCTGGGGAAGGCAGAGGCAGTGAGGCCAGGCTGGGGGCTTCCAGCAGCCCCCCTAAGCCCCCTCCATGTGCCCAAGGTACCTCCAGCCCCCGGTACACCACGCGGTTGGTGCTGGGTGGCACGCTGACGGGCTGCTCGGCCTCCAGGTCCACAGCAAACTGGGCGTTGAATCGGAAGAAGTCGATAAGCTCTGCTGCAGCATCGGCTTCGGCCTGAATCACCGTCTTTCCCTGCGACATGGGGCTGTGCTCAGCGGCAAGAGACGAGCCTCCCGGTACGGTGGTAGGCTTTCCCCCCGCAGCGAGCACAGAGCCCGGTGCCAGGGGGCAGGAGCCTCCACAGGGCTGCCCCAGCCTGAGCAGGGGACTGGCTGGGGGACCAGGGCAGGGACATCGTGTGCAGGACGCAGAGGGCAGCTTCTCTGAGACGGCGATGCGGCCACCCTCGTCACTGAGGTTTAAAAACCCAAGCCTGGTGGCTGTGATCCCCTTTCTCTTGTCCTCCCAGTGAGACCCATAGGAAAACGGCTCTGCAAGGCCGAGCCCTCTGGAGCTTTTTCAGATGGCACCCGGCCCTTCCCTGGCACGCAAGGCCCGCGGCTGGTGCACACCCTGAAGCTGAAGCAAGAAAGAGAAGCTGAGCTGGGATGTGCCAAGTGTTTCCCCTGAGCTCCTGAATCTTAGGACACTACCACTGAGCTACTGCTCCCGCCCTTTTCATTATTTTTTTAGACTTTGAGACCGGGTCTTGCTAAGTTGCCCAGATGGAACTCTATAAAGCTTGATAGTCCCAGAGGGTGGAGAGCTGTCATCCCACTTCTGCGCAGCAGAGGGCGCTCCTGCCGCGGGAACAGGGGAGCAGGTGGGCGGGACCGGGCAGGACCCAGAGGGTGACACTGGAGACTCCGCTTCTGCACCTGGTGAGATTAACCCTTTCCTTTCTGTCTGCCTCCTCGCTGGATACACATTCACTCAAGAATCATTTCTCATGGGTTTCAGAGACTCCTTGAAGACGCCGGGGTACTGGCAGAGCCACCCACACTAGCAGAACATTTAGGTCTCAAAAAACCAAAATGATCAAGAAAAACGTAAAAATGTGATGTACCCCGGTGCGACTGGGGCGGTGACCCAAGAACAGCAAGCTCGGGGGAACAGAACAGAATCAACCCTTGTAGCCCAGGAAGGTTCTGGAAGTGTCAAAGGGAGACAGAAGCTGGAGCTGACAGGGAGGGGTCACCGGGCAGTGGCAGAAAGGATGCCGCAGTGTCCCCGGGGTCTCCTTGGTGACACTGTGGGCGGGGCAGCCTGGCAGAGTAGCTGAGGTTGGGCAGAGGTTGGGCATGAAGCCCAGGTCGGGCTGAGGGCGTGGGGCTCACCTCTCAGTGACGGTGGGACCTGAGGAACCCGCGAGCCGGGAACGAGCTGCCCTGGGGACGCAGGGGGGCTGTGCAGCCAGGAACTGCTCACCGGGGTCACTGGGACAGAGGAGGTAAAGAGGAGAGGACGGGACTACGGCTTAGCACGGCCCCAGATCATTTCTGCTCCGTTCCGGCTCCAGGCCTCGTCCCTGAACACATCCCTGGGTCTCCAGCAGGACGAGTGGCCAGCGGCTGCCCAGCCCGTGTCTGCTAACTGGGTGTGAGGTGCGCCTCACCTGCCCCATCATGGTCTTGGCGAGGATCTCGGCCCTGCGCGGCCCGCTCAGGATGTCTGCCGCCTTCAGGAAGATCTGGGCCCGATCTGCGACTGGTTTCAGATCCCATTCTTTCCTGGCAGCCAAGGCGGCTTCGATGGCCTTGTTGAGCAGAGCCTGATGGGAAAGGAAGTGGTCAGGCCTGCCTCCTGCAACAGATGGGCCCAGGGGAGTAGGGGGGGAGAGGAAAGCAGAAAGCCACTCTGCACCCTGGCCCCGGCCCTCAGCCCCTTGTCCCCATAGCTGTGCTCAGCCGTCCCAAGGCCGGCTGGGCAGCTCCCAGCTCAGACCACATCCGGGGGTCAGTCTGAGGTCTGAGCAATCACCAGGCTGGCCAGCACGTGTTGTTCTAGTCTTTCACGGTCTAATCAAGGTCCCAACTTATTCCTGAGGCCCATGGGCCCTGAACCTGCTGTCCAGAGGTTCCAGCCACGAGGTTAGCTGGAGGCTGAGTTGCACACCTGCAGCTGGCACACCAGGCTCCGACTGCCCTCACTGCCACCTGGTACAGCCCCCAGACCCTGCTGCAGGCCACCCCACCCCCTCCCTGGCTTCATCCACACGTCCTGCTTCCCAGCTTTCCAGAGTCCACTCACTCCCGAGGCCAAAGTCTGCCCACGGACGGGGCATGGCGCACAGCCTACCCTGGAGTTCAGCTGGCCCTGAATCCATCCCAGGAGAGCAGAGGGCGAGAAGCGGCGATTGCAGCCCATCACCCAGAGAGCAGCGGGGGACTCACCTTGTCTGCATAACAGAACTTGGCAACCTTGTATCCATGGTTAAAAGGCTGGAAGGAAAGCAAAGTGGTCTCACTGCCAGGAATGGGGTGCCGGTGGGGACAGGCCCAGCTCAAAGCTTCCATCCACGGAGGTCCTGGACATGCTCCCTCCCCTCGCTTCCCCAAGGCCTTCTCCAGGGGCTTCTCCCCCTCCCTGGAAGGTCACTAGGCACCTGCTGCATACTAAGAAGCCACCCCTGCATGGTGTCTGGGTCAGTCCAGGAGGGCGGCAGGGAGCACAGACCACCATCTTTCAGGGAAAGTGTGGAGTCTACGGCCAGACACAGGTTCAAATCCCACCAGGAAGCTGCCTGGCCCTGAACCTTGCATAATCTCACACCCCCTGCCCAAGGGTCTTGTCTGGGAAGCACGCACTGAGGCCCACTTGGCACAGCCTGGGGCGCAGGACCAGTGAACCACGGGTGGAGATTCTCTGAGCCAGCACACACCAGCCCCAGGTTCTACCCGGACAGCATGGATGCGAACCCCATTTGCAAAGCAGCCACCCCTTCCCTCTCCCCCAGATTACAGTCCCCCGAGTTTCCTGGCTGCGTGTACCTCCCTCCTCACTGCCGCCCCACCTGTGGACAGGACTTGGGTGGGGCTGGGCACTTGTGCTGTGCGTCCACAGCACTCACAGGCTGGGAGGTAAGCACAGCCTCTGCCTTCTCAGCCCCCAGAGGGCCGGGGGACCCAGATGCCAGGAGACACAGCGTCCTGCGCCTGCGGGACTTACCGACACCTGGTACTGCACGTTGGATGTCCACACCTCCTCGTCGCCCACCACACATGGGATGGCCTCCGTCCGGCCCTGCAGGTCCTTCAAGGCCTAGGGAGAAGGACCAGAGCACGAATGAGCACTTCGCCACTCTTCGGCCTAAAACCCTGACGTGGAGTCTGCACACAGAGCACCCTGCCTCTCCAAGGACTCTCCTCCAGCCTTGGTCTCCCGGCAGGAAGGTCAGGCCTCCCTCACGGGGCAGTGCACCTGGTCTCTCAGCACCAGAAGATAAAAGACTACTCCTGAAACCTGCACGAAATAACATGATTTGTTTAATTCCTGGCGATTAACTGGAAAATTACTTTAGTATAAAGCATCTGTACACATGGCCTCTGACCTATGCTAAGGTGTCACCCCCTTGTCCTTTACTACTACAGGTTTAAGGCCCCCAAGCACAGTCTGCCCGGCATCCCACGCAGCCTCCCAGGGCTCAGGTAGAAGCAAGAAGGCCAAGGCCACCTCCCACCAAGCCCTGCTTCCGGATGCCCCCACCCTGTTACCTTCTGAAGTGCTTCTCGCTCTGGGGTGCCCTTGGTGAACGCTAAGATGGGTTCATTGGCCACCTGCAGGTGCTTCCCCCGGAGCCTGGGTACAAGGACAGAGTGGAGACAGACAGGTCAGCAGCACCCACTGTGCTGGTCTCCTGGAATGGCCCAGAAGCCTGAAACCCAAAACCAAGAGTAGAGCCTGGGGCTGGGGGAGGGGGCCTGGCCTGCAGCCGCAGACCTCAGTTCCAGTCCTGTGCGCTGTGAGGCATGGGACCCACCTCCTCTGGGCCTATTGTCTAAGCCGTCACATGAGAACCATCTAACCCACACCACACAGTTGTGGAATTCCAGCGTTCTGCACACAGAGGGCTCCTCTTGCTTTATGCCCCACAATGCCCCCTTTATCCTAAGTTACTTCCTTCTCCAAGCTGAAAAGGTGGCACGCTCCAGAGCTGAGTCTCAGAATGGGAACCAGTGAAGGTTCCCTGGCACAAGAGGTGGGCACCCCAGAGGTACAAGGGTGTCCGAGATGTGCGTCATGGACTTGGAAGGCTGCCCTGAGCGCTGGAGCCAAGGAGGGCTGGTTTTGGGGAATTCAAAGATAGAAGAGTTGAATAAAAGCGCAGCTTTATTTAAAGAAGAAAAGGAGGGCTGGCCAAATAGCTCAGCAGATTAAAGCACTTGCAAGCAGGCGCAGGGGCCAGCCATGCCTGCCCTGCCCACAGGGTGAGCTGAGACAGCAATTGAGACTGGGCATGGTGGCATGCCCTGTAATCCCAGCTCTTGGAGGCTGTCAACAGGCGGATCACTACAAGTCCAATCTAGTAGTGAGACCTTGACACCCTGTAGACCCTTCCCTAAAAAAGTAAAAAGAAGAAAAAACAAACAAAAAAGGGCTATACAAATATCCACCATAGACCACCTTTGCATCTGTAAGTGAGACCACCAACTTCGGGACAGGAGCCCAGAACAGGAGCCCATTTTTTCCCCTTTGGTTTTTTTGAACAGGGTCTCAAGTAGTTCAGACTGGCCTTGAACTCATTACGTAGCCCAGGATGGCCCCCAACTCATAGTGACCCTCCTGTCCAGCCTTTCCATACTGAGATTATAGACATGCACCACCGCCTGCTTCTGTACATGCCCCCACACAGCACACAGTGAGTGCAAAGCCAGCCTGAACTAGTAACAATACTATCTACAAAAAAAACAAACAAAAAAGGGCTATACAAATATCTACCATAGACCACCTTTGCATCTGTAAGTGAGACCACCATCCAAGACAAGATTATCTTCTTGGGCCGTGGAAACAGCTCATGGGACTAGGCACCCGCTTTGGCAGGAGCAGGGACCAGGGTTCGATCCCTGGTCCCGAATGCTGCACTGGCCACGCCCCAGAGGCGTGCTGAGCTGGCAATCCAGTCCCAGCTTGGTGATGCACACCTGCAATCCCAGCACAGGGGAGACTGAAAACAGGAAGGTGACTAGGAGTCTGAGTGGCATAGTGAGACCCGCTACCAACTACATAAAATGACGAGAGAGAGACAGACAGAGACAGAGAGACAGAGACCGAGAGACAGAGACAGAGACAGAGAGATAGAGAGACAGAGAGAGAGACAGAGAGACAGAGACCGAGAGACAGAGACAGAGACAGAGAGACAGAGACAGAGACAGGAGAGATTGAGAGAGAGACACAGAGACAGAAACAGAGAGAGACAGAGACAGAGAGACAGAGACACAGAGACAGAGACACAGAGACAGAGACACAGAGACAGGAGAGATTGAGAGAGAGACACAGAGACAGAGACAGAGAGAGACAGAGAGACAGAGACAGAGAGACAGAGACACAGAGACAGAGACACAGAGACAGAGACACAGAGACAGAGAGACAGAGAGAGAGAGACAGAGAGACAGAGACTGAGTCAGAGAGACAGAGACACAAAGACACAGAGACAGAGACAGAGACACAGAGACAGATTGAGAGAGACAGAGAAACAGAGACAGAGAGAGATACAGAAAGAGACAGAGAGAGAGAGAGATACGAGAGAGACAGAGAGAAACAGAGACAGAGAGATTATCTTCTTGTCAGGAGGCCATCCCTCCAGCCACCCACCAGATTTAAGTTATCAAATTCCACCAAGTTCCACTGCCAACAACACACTAATGGCCCCAGCTCCGCGCTACAATGGTCTTTCGTCTGAGCACCTGCATCCACTCGAGGGTGCCCTAATCTCTGCCTCATAAACCCTCCCTGGCCATTACTGAGGTGTCTTGAGAACTTCTTCCAAGACAGGAGTCAGCAAAGCTGTAAAATTGTACAGAAGCGTGGGACAAGTTCCTCAGCACTCAGAGGACCCAGCCGGCCTGGGGACAGCTCCTGAGGATGGAATCTGAAGAATTCCTGGCTTAAAAGCAACCCTATCAGGCACTAGATATCCCCGCCCCCAGGCTGATGCAGGGGCACCAGGTGCGAGGGCTTTGGGCTGGGTCCTTCCGGAGCTGGGCGCCAGCTCTGCCCCTTCCCAGGCACCAGCATCCCTCTAGGGGCCAAGGAGCACACAAGCCTGGACAAAAGCCTCCCTCCTGACCCCAAGGACCTCACCAGGAGGGACAAGGGGACAGCAGCAGGTGTAGGACACTTAGCATTCCTTGCTGGCTATAGCTAGGGAAAACATGCAGGCCACAGAGACCTACAGGATACTCAGGTAAGGCACCATTAGGAAAAAATCTACTGGAGCAAGATTTTTTTTTTCTTTTAAAGACAGGGTTTTGCATACACTTCAGGCTGGCCTTGAACTTACTTTGTAGTCCAGGCTTTTTCAAAGGAAGAAAATTAAGGCTGGGACAAATCTACACTCAGTCAGCCTTGCGTCCCTCTAGCTGTAGCTGCTCACTCATAACCCTTTGTGCGGCGGTGGACAGATTCAGCGGCAGCCAGGAGGCTGGGGCAGGAGGATCCCAAGGATGCCGGCACACCCCTGCTGTTCCAGGGAAGAAGTCAGAGACACACTACAAGCCTCAACAGATTCAACACAGAGCCCAGGCCCCGCCTGTGAGTGAGACGGCCCAGGGCCTGCCGGATCCTCATTCGGCCCAGAGCCCAGGCCCAGGGTGTGAGTGAGACAGTCCGGGGCCCATCGGGTCCTCATTTGACCTAGAGCCCAGGCCCAGCATGGCACCTGCAGCAGAGCTCCCTACAAAGAGGCTAGAGGCAAGATCCACCCAGCTGATTCAGGAACTGGACATCTTGCCAGAGTGGCACAGAGGGTTCATCTCCAAGGGCTGCACAGGACAGGAGGAGGTGGAGCAGTCAGACCCAAGCCACACTCACCTGGACGAGCTTGAACTCGGTAGATCCAGACCTGGTGCTAAGGTAATAACTCTATCTAAGCTCTACACCAAAGGTCAGAAGACAGTGTTGCAGAAAATGACAGAGAAGGAACAAAATGCAGTCTCAGGCCCCGAGCCCACCCAGAACAAATGCAGAAGACACCAGCATAGAAGAAATTGGAAACCACACAACTGAAACCTCTGAAATAATAGCGTTGGAAGTAAAGAAACAACTGCAGAAAGGTCTAGAGGAAATCCGATCAGAAATAATTTCTCAAGTAAAAAAAGAAATGATAACTTTAATGAAAGAAGTACTAAGTGCTTCTAAAGAAGACACTGATAAAAAAAAAATAGAGCAGAATATAAAAATGATGGACTCCTTGAATAAGTAATATAGGAAAGAAATAAAAAGCTTGAAGTAGATCCAAAGTGATATACAGGAATTTAAAACCTCAATCACAAGCTGGCAAAGCATATGAATGAAAGTGAGAATGGAATTTCAGACGTTAAGGACACCATTGCAGCTAGTGGAAAAGTAAGAAAAGATCTCTTAAAAACAACTAGTATGCAGGAAAAAATAATTCAACACCTGCAAGATGATGCAAAGATGAACGTGAGACTAATAGGCATCAATGAGAAGGAAGGAGTCAATACAAATGATATAACAAGAATATGAATGAAAGTAATAGCAGAAAACCTTCCAAATATGGGGAATCTATCTGACATTCAGGGAACCAAAACATACAAAACTCCAAATAACATCAACACAATTAAAAACACACCCAGACATATAATAATCAAGATCCCAGAAATTCAGCACAGGAACAGTATACTAAAAGCTGCTAAAGAAAAGAAATGGATCACGTTTAAAGGAAACCCCATCAGGATAACGGCAGATTTCTCTTCACAAACCATCAAGTCAAGAAGAGCATGGAGCAAAGAAAGCACTTCAAGTCTCGCAAGAAAACAAATTGCAACCCAGACTGATACACCCTGCAAGACTCTCTTTCAAGTATAATGGAGTAAAACACTTCCATGACAAAGAACAACTTAAGAATTTCACGACGACAAAGCCAAGCCTACACAGACTACTAAAAGATGTTCTAGAGAGGGAGTAAAATGACCAAAACTCCATGAATGAGAATGGAAAGGGCAAACAATTAAACACGGGAGAATAAGAGGTATACAAAAGCAGTCTTTCAGTTGTTCTTTTGTATACAGCAGCAAAGTACTTCCATCAGTACACTCTACACATGGGCTTCTCCTGCACCCTATGGGTCATGATTCTGTCTGGGTCCATAGGGGGGATTTCAAGGAAACAGCAGAAGCTCAGTCCCACAAGTGGCACCTGGCCACCAGTAAGAGTTATGGACATTACCCATGTGCACGGCACACTAGAACTTTGTGCGATCTCCTATCCCCAAACTGTTAGATGTGCTGGTCATTTATTTGTCATTCCAGCATTTATTTTATGTTCTATTCTTAGTAATTCTTTACTATCATGAAACGTTTTCTCAGTTCAATTGTTTTAAAACATTTAATTTTTAATCAATTAGTATCTAATTTTCTGAATGTTAATCTTAATTTTTGTTTTAAGATTTATGTTATATATCTGACTTACAATCTATCTAAAAGACATGGTATGAAAAATAAAATAAAATAAAGTGCTAGATTAAAAAAAAAAAAAAAGCCTCAACAGCCCTTTGAGGCTCTGCCTCCGCGGGCCATCGGAAGGGCTGGGCTGGGATCTGAGCTGTGGCTCCCGCAGCCCCGCAGGAACAAGCCAGATGCCGCCGTATCACTTCCAGGTCAGAGGCAGGACCTGGAGTGACCTCGCTGCCCCAACTACCTCTGGATCCCAGGTCCCAGCACAAGGGACAAGTGGAGAACTGACACCATACCTGCTTGGCGACCTCAGTGCAGTGACGATGGACGGGCCTTGCCTTTGCTCCCCCTCGGGCCCGGCCAAGTCCATGAGGGCAGATTCCTTCCCCAAGCTCCCAGGATCACACCCTCAGGGGCAACCTGGGGCTCCTCCACTGTGGGCACAGAGCTGGCACGAGAGTCCACCCTCAACTCAAAACACAAGCAGCACCCACCCTTCCTTCTCTGCCCCCAGCCTCCCCAGGCTGGTGCCAGAAACAGAAACCTGCGGACCCTCCCACGCTCCGCAGACAGAGGTCCCCTGTGATCTCAGGATCACGTGCCCCCCAAGCTTTCTCCATCCTGAAAACCCTGCAGGCCCAGGGCGCAGCCAGCTGTCCCTATGCTCCCAATGTGGCCAGGAGACGACAGGCTAGTTCAGAGTTCAGCTGAGTCAGTTATAAGAAATAACTAACTCAGAGGCCGGGCACACTCTGCGGCTGTTGTTGAGGGCCCCTCCTACTTAACGTGAAAGCACCCTTGCGTGAAAGGGAGTCAGGCGCCAGGGGCCTCCATCTAGGGAGACCCCGCAGGCAGGACCATCTCCCTCATGCATTCAATCATTCACACCGTTGTCACACATTTACCCACAAGCAGAGATCATGTGACCCACCCACTATCACCCATCCAGTTCTTATTACTTATTTCCTGAGCACCCACGTGGTGCTGGGCTCTAGCACGCAGGTGTCTTTCGGTTCTCTGTAAGGAGGCATGAGGAGGAAGGTTCTAGGATAATTCATTTTTGTTTTTGTTGGTATTGGGGATTGAAATCATGACCTTGCACTTACCCGGAAGGCACTTTCACCCCTAGGAATCTCCCCAGCCCAAAGAAGGGTCTAAATCTGACTGTGTCCCTATCAATCCGGGGTGTCTCCTCTCCAGGGCACCCCACAGCCACAGCCCAAGACTTACCCCCATGTCCACTCCTTACAGGTCCTGAGGTTAAAGCTGTGAAGGCCACGCACAGTTTTCCTCCCGTCAAGCACGGTGGGCCAGCCCGGGAAACGTCAGAAAGCCGCAGAGAGGAAAGGCTGGGTGGAGGCCCTGGGCTCCCAGATACCCTTCAGCCTCCACACTGTCCAAGGCACCTGCTCATAGGTGCCACCAACTTCCACCTGGGCTAAGGCCACATCCACTCCTGCCCGGCCATCTCCAAGCCACTCAAAGCCACCCAGCTGGCCTCACTTAAGAGGAGGTGCTTCTGAGAGCCCAGGAGATGTTGTCGTTGTGCAGATGTCACACACAAACCTGGTGGCTCAGGCCAGCCACTCACCGTGGCCTCCTGGGCCCAAGGAGTGCTGTAAGCGAGGGATATGTGAGCGGCTCCCAGGGCAGCAGGGCCCTGCTTCACAGCACTTTGCTTTCCAAGTAGAATGCTCTAAAATAACAAAAGTCACCCAGGAACACGGCTGGCTCTGCACTGTCCTCCAGTAGGATGTGCTATGCAAAACTGCACGTGCTGTGCTTTTCACGGTAAGCAGCAAACGCAACACCACAGATGTATGTGATGTGGACCTCAGGCTAGTATCCCTGGGCAGTGGGGATTTTTCAGCTCCATTATAATCTTGTGAGACCTCCCCCATTGTACATGCAACCCATTGTTAACTAAACATCACTGTGGTGACACATAGATATTTCAGTGCTAGAGACTGAGCCACAGGCCTTCACACTGAGATATATCCCCAAGCCTTTCCGTGATAGGGTCTTATAACACTGCTAACTTGGGCTTCAACCTGCAATCTTCCTGCCTCAGTCTCCCATAGTGTGGGATTACAGGTATGCGCTATCACTGTATTTTAACATGAAAATTTGATCCAAGGATCCGGGTGTGGTAGCACACACCTGTAATCCCAGCACTCCGGAGGCTGAGGCAGGAGGATTCTTTTGAGTTTGAGGCGGCCCAGTGAGATCAAGGTGAGCCTGAATTGCATAGGAAGGCTGTCTCCTTCTCAAAATGAAAGCACCAAAAATATTTGATCCAAGGAAGGAGTGAAGGCAAAAGAAAGAACAAGGCCACAAAGAGGCACACAAACACACACAGTCCAAAAGTACTCGAGCGTCTCATCCTTCCTTGGAGGCCCCCAAGACCCCTCCCCACAGTCCCACCGCACTTGCTACAGTCCAGCCCCTGGGTTCTCCTGTCCTGGCCTCCCTGCCTGGCCACACACAAGGGCTTCTCTGGGTCTTTTCTGAGTCCTGCACTTTCTTGAAGCACTGAGGACGGCCCTCATTACAAACCTTGCGCTGACCACCTGTGGTCATGCCTCAAGCCCTATGCATTGCCCTGTGTGTGTCCTTGTCATCCCCCAATGGCCACTCTGAACCTAGCACACTGCCCTGCCCCATGTAAGCACCAAGCAAAGCCTTCAAGGGCAATGAATGTCCACATGGTATCGGAAGGGCACCAGGTCCGCAGGTGCAGACAACCAGGTCAGTGCCCTTCTGCTAACGGTGGGGCCAGAGGCAGATTCCTCAGTGGCTGAGAAGAGAAATCCTGTAGAAGAAAAACTAGCCTGGCTTCACTCACTCTCCCAGGAGCTGTTATCTGAGGTCTGATAAGGCAAATCCTCCTTGTTACTGTTCTGTGATTAGCACTGAAGCAGAAAGCAGGGCCCTGAGGGCGGGGCTGAGAAGGCAGCCGGATCCAGGCCAGGCCCAGGCCTCGGTGCTTTACCTCCCTGCCCTAGAAGACAGCAAAGAACAACTCTTAGCACACCACAGTGTGCTCGGTGCGGGGCAGGGGTCACCTCAATGTACCCTACAAATGCCCAGTGAGGTTCTACTATGACCTATGCTACGGAACAGTAAGCCAGGGTTCAGAGATTATAAGGCTGGTCCATAGTTGGTGACCACAGCTCATGACACGGCAGAATTGGAGCTGGATTATCTGAGATCCGTGGTCAGTTGGGACCGGCAGGAAGGTCAACTGCTTTATACATATGAACTCATGCGACTTCCATGTCAACCTAAGAGGTTGTTTTCTATGCACAAGGCAGCCCAGAGAGGTAAAGCAACCTCCCCAGGGCCACAGAGCTGCTCAGAGGTGCGGCCAGGATCCAAGCCATGCTGAGTCCCCTACTGTGCCGGCCCCTGCTGCATGCCAAGTGCAGGGCTCTCCCCAGGGTGCCAGTGCCAGCCGCTGCCTGAGCCAGGCCTTGAACAAGTTCAGAAGCACCACAGTAACTACAGGTTCTGTTCATTCCTTCCCTCAAATATCCACAGAGAACAGAGTAGGCACCAGGCACCCGGCGAGCTCCAAGCTCATAATCACCTGAGACACTGCTGTTGCAACGACTGCCCATTTCACAGATGAAGAGTACGGGATCACCAATGGGGGCAGGGCACAGCGGGCCAGAGGTGCCGTTCCAGCCACAAGATGGGGGGCCCTGACAGCAGCGCCAGTCCCTTGCCCAGGGCAGCCCACACCAACAAAGGGGATGAGCAGCTTGAGGAAAAGATGGGGTGGCTCTAAATTATGAAAATTCAAGGCCAGGTGTGGTCGAGTACATCTGCTATCCCAGCACTGGGGAGGCTGAGGCAGGTGGAGCACCTATGAGTTCAAGGCCAGCCTGCACTACATAGCAAGATCCTGGATCAAAGGAAGAAAATTAAAGAGGCAGCTCCTGGGGCCGGGGAGATGGCTCAGTGGAATAAGCGCTTCCCTGGCAAGCACAAGGGCCTGAGTTCAACCCCCAGTTCTGCCAAAAAAAAAAAAAAGAGGCAGCTCTTGCAGGGCTACAGGGGACAGTGGACAGCCCATAAGCCCTGCAGTGGCTCCACAAAAGTCCTCTCTGGGTGTGGCACAAGGGTAAGCAAAGGACAGAAAGCTGACTTCTGGTGAGCTGACTATGTGCCTGGCTAGCTCTTTGGTTTATGAAACGTATATACAAATCGTGCCCTGCTTGTTTCCAGAAAATGAGCAGAGATAACCACCGAGGTCACCAATGAAAAGGTTAACAGAAAAGGACACACGCTGGATTCCGTGGAGGAAGACGGCAGTGGCTGGGAAGGCTGACATCTACTGGTTTGAAGCTGTGGGCAACTTTAGCCTTGGGTTTTTTTTTAACATTGCTTTTTAGACAGGGTTTTGCTGTGTCATTTGTGCTGCTCTTGAACTCACGATATAGCCTAGGCTGACCTCAAACTTGTGGTCATCCTCCTGCCTCAGCCTCCTGAGTGCTGCGATTACTCTAGACCCAGCCTCCGTGTTTAATCTGTAAAATGGGAACAGTAGCAAGCTACCTCTTAGGTTACTGGACCCACATGGAAGTCAAAGGTAGCCGCTGTCACCAGCTACCGTCCTCTCACAGACCTCTAAGTTAGGCAGAAATATCAGAAGCGGTCAGGACTAGGCCCTTGAAGGAGCCAGAGTGGAGGATGAGAACGCATCGCAGCCATGGCTGGAGGCAGTGGCTGGAGGCCGGGCCTCAGGACAAAGATGGAAGGACAATACCTACGGAAGGACAATACCTACTTGCCCAAGGACAAACAATGACTGACATTCTAAAGCGGCCTCAGTCACCAAGGTGGGGCACCCAGATCTCCTTGGCCTACCGCTCCCAGAAAAGCTCCATTCCTTCATGCACACTTGCTACCAGACCTGCTTCCCCCACTGGATCATGGGCTATGCTCATAATCTCATTGGTTGATCCTAGTTTGCCCCGCCCCCTTATGCTCACCTTGGGATTTCATACCCACCTTGGGATTCTGCTCTATAAAACTTTAAGAAGTGGGCTCACGGGCAACCCCCTGCTTTCCACGTCTCCTTCTGTCTCTTCAGCATAAGTTTTCTTTCCCTCAATAAATATTTCCTACTCATAACCTCCATCGTTCCTTCAAATTCATTCCTCGATTTTGGAGACATAAACTCAGGGTGTCAGACATCTAGCGGGTTGGGAGCTACGGCATTTCCCTTACATCATTTGGAAGTCCTGACATTCCTAAATCATCACCATCCTATATCCCTGGGCCCATCTTCAAAGGTCTCGTGTTGGTAGTGGTTGGCTCAAGACTGAGGGTGACAAATATCTACCCACTCCTGCTAGGGGCTCCTGGAAGGGCTCCTGTCAAGTTCATCTGTGCACCCAGTGTTTGCCAGGGGCTGACCAGGTGCCGGGGACTCACAGTAAGGGACAACAGCCTATGGCAAGGAAAAAAAAAACAAAAAAACACAAGACTGACAAGTTGAGGATCCCTTATCTGAAAGGCTTGGGACCAGAACTCCTTCAGATCCAGATTGGATTACTTGGATGTATGTTAGGCAGGAGGATGGCTGAGAGGCCTTGAATTCACTATGGGCTACCAAAGGAGTTCAAAGTCAGCACTGAGATCTTTCTCAAACAAAGCCAAAATATATAATGTGATATCTTGGGGATGCAGGTGAACCTTAAACATGAAATTCATGGGCCAGCCAGTTAGGTCAGTGACTAAAGCACCTGCTTAGGGAGCAAGAGCAGGCACCGCAGTTAGATCCCTGGGACCACAGGCCCGAGCCAGCCAGCCCTGCCCTCAGGGCGCACTGAGCCAGCCCCCCAGGCATAGCGGCATCTGCCTGTAATCCCAGTCCTGGGGAGGCTGAAAGCAGGAGGAGTCACCTTGAGTTCAAGCTGCGTAGTGGGACCCTGCAACAGCCAAATACATTTTTTTAAAAAAGAACCAAAGAAATTCACTTATGTTTCATAAACAGCGCATGCACACAGCCTGAAGGTAATTTTATGTGATATTTTTAGTGCAGGTGCGTTTTGATGGAGATCCATTATATGAGGTCAAACGTACAGTTTCCCTCTCAGAGCATCCTCACGCTGGTGCCCCGAAAGCGTCAGATGCTGGAGCATTTCAGATTTTCAGATTTCGGATGGTCAACCTGAACACACTAATGAGGTTTTGCTCCTGTGCTGTTCTCCTGGTATACACATTTGCGGTAAATTGAGAGGCTATTCAGCCAATGGTAACTACGGCTGCTTCTTTGAGGTGAGCTGACCAGTTATTTTTGGATTCTTTTTTTGTTTGATCTAGACTTTTCACAACAGACTCATATTAATTACATAAAAAGAAAATACTGTTCAATCCCAGTGTGTTAGTTACTCTTCTCTCCTTGCTGGGATGAATACCCAACACCCAACATGAAGGAAGGAAAGGTTTATTTAGCTCACATTTACTGCGGGTTTCAGTCCATACTCGGCTGGCTCCCAGGCAGAGAGGCACACGGCAGAGAGCAGCAGTTCATGGGGGTGGAACAGCAACAAAGAGCAATCACTACAAAAAGTCTGTCTCTCTATCTTTTATATTACATACAGGCTCTCTGCCCTAGGCTGGTGGAAGTACTCACACCCATAATCCCAGCAGTACTAAAACCCATAGTCCCAGGCTTGGATCACACATAATCCCAGTGGATCGTGAGTTAATCACAAACTCCAGAAGTCGCCACCCCATGACTACATGAGGCTTTGGGGGGACAAGTAGACACAAACCATAACACCCAGGTTCTGCTATCAATCCTGGGTCCACCACAAAAAAAAGGAAAAAAGAAGAAGAGAAGAAGGAGAAGGAGGAGGAGGAAGAGGAAGAAGAAGGAGAAGGAAGAGGAGAAGGAGGAAGAGGAGGAGGAGGAGGAGAGAAAAAACACTGCAACCAAGAGTTTTTATTAAAAAAAGAAACTGATGGGATTATTGGCAGTCAAGGCAAAAAGGGAAAACACTGCTGATCCCTCAAAAAAGCAGTTTTTGTTTTGTTTTTTAATGTATTTAGCACAGAGTCTACAGGGTCTCACTACACAGATTAGATTTGTAGTGATCCTTCCTGCTTTTCAGCCTCCCAAGGATTATAGGCCACAACCAAACAGTCTCACCTGTCTAAGAAAACAGGCTTTAATCCGCTGAGCTATCTGGCCAGCCCAAAAGAGCAATTTTTCTTGGCATGAGAGGAAGCCTCTTTTCCTTGCTGATACAGTAAGCCAGCCTCCCTAAGGCACAGAGGTTTGCACCATCTCTGTACTCTCCTCTTGCTCAGGCTCAGGATGTTTACAAAGTGAGGACCTTGGGCCCCTGCTGAGTCCCTTGACACAATATATCAGTATCAACCATTACAAGGTGGAATGAATCCGAGATCAAACACCACAATTATCCTAGAGCCCTAGGGCTCAACTGCAACAACGTTACCCCCATGTTGCCAAGAGCAATGTCCGGAGAGGTTTCTTCTGGTCAAGACTGGGGCACTCCAGGAATCTACTGGGCAGGGCGCTGCTCAACATCCTGCAGTACTGTCTGAGGATATCGAAGTTAAGAAACTCACTCCAGGCAAACTGCCAGAAGAAGTAACCTAAACCAGGGCTTTCCCCACCACCCCTCAACACAGGAAGCCTCATAATTAGGACCATGGATTTGGAGTGAGACCAACTATAACTTTAGTCCTACATCTGTCTCGACTCTAAGCTTGGAGCCTCACCTATAAAATGGGAACAATACAGCAGAGGTCGGCAGTGTTTTGCGCCCATCCTATTTGATTACTTTGTAAATACTATTACTATGGGGTTTCCTTTTAGAGCACAGACGGTTTTCTACCCCATATGAGAGGTTTTATCCCATTGTTCTTGCTTGCTCTTTCTTTTTTTCTTCTTCTTTCTCTCTGAGACAGGGTCTCACCAAGCAATTCAGGGTGGCTTTGAACTCATTATGTAGTCCATGCTGGCCTCAAACTCACAGTGATCTTCCTACCTCAGCCTTTCAAGTGCTAGGACTACAGGTGTGTGCCATCATGTCCAGCTCCCTGAAGCCAGTTGTGGTGGTATAGGCCTATAATCCCAGCACTTGGGAGGCCGAGTCAGGAGGATTAGGGGGCTGAGGCAGGAGGATCATTGCAAGTTGACACCAGCCTGGGCTACAAAGTGAGCTCAAGGCCAGCCTGAAGCAAGATCTTTCTGAAAAAGACAATAAAAAAACATCACGGTATAGCTTAGCGGACTAAGCGCTTACAAGCGCAGGGGCCAGAGATGGATCCCTGGTTCCACATGACGTGCCGGCCCCCGCCTTCAGGTGCACTGAGCTGGTGATGGAGTCTGGGCATGGTGGTATGCGCCTGTAATCCCAGCACTAGGGAGGCAGAAATCAGAAGGATCACTATGGTGTGGGCTGTGTGGTGAGACCCTGCACCAAAAAAAAAAAAAGCAACGAATCTTTTACATTAATGAGTTCTTAAACTTTCACCATGTGAACCAGGAATATAGCTCAGTGGCAAAAGTGCTTGCCTGGCAAGTGCAAGGTCCTGAGTTCAATTCTGATACAGAAGAAAGAAAAAATAAATAAATAAAAGGAAAAAACAAACAAACAAAAAAAAACGTTCAACATGTAATCAAGCCTCATAGAGCTGAAATTCACCCATGCCAGCCCATGGGGGCAGGGAGAGGGGTACTGATTAACTCAGCAAAGTAGTTCATAGGATACAACCCTGGGCATCAGCAAACAGAACTCAACTTGGGGAACTAGAGGGTGCTGTCCAGCTCTAAAAGGGAGGTAGATCCACGTGCAGAGCCCCTCCAATCTTCGAGTCCCTGGAGGCAACCTCTGTCCTCTGCTCCTCCCTGCGTTTTGCATAGGGCAGAACTCTTACCGGAGGGCACTGGAATCGAGGAACCCAAGCCCACTGTGAAGCTAGTAAATCTGGACATGAAGAGCAGCTCTACCCTGGAACTGCACCTCCCGTTTCTTCATTCTTTGTGATAATAATACCTCGCTGAATGCGAACTGAAAATAAAAAGGATCCTGAGGATCCTGCCAATAATAATCAAGCACTGCCTAAGGGGCAGGCACTGTCCGGGCACTTTATGGGTATTAACTCATTCAATCTCCACAGTAAGACGCAAGCCAAGGGCCTAGTGCAGCGTTTGGCACATTAAATGTAATTAATGTGCTGTTAGAGTAATTAATGGAATTACTGTTCCACCTACCAGAAACGAGTCCCTCTTGTTGACCTAATACTTAACTGGAAAAGAGGTGCGGTGGGTACAAGGTTGGAAAGCTGCGAAGGAGGAGGAGAGGACTCAGGGAATCTCAGGAGGAGGTCTACAAGATCAGACCCCGTAACGAAGTCAGAGGCATGGTGTACTAAAAATAGACATGCTGCTCCCGGGAAACCAGCAAATTCCGAATACTTTACCCAGCACTAAGGAGGAAAATGAGTGAAGAAAGACGCCACTTGCCAGCGCGAGACACAGCCCCGAGGACCCCACCCGGCTGCACGTGGAGGATCCCCCCTGGCTAAAGAAAGATGGTTATCTGAATGCAAACTGCAGGGGACCCAGGGGGTCTCCGTGAAAAGGAGGCCTGGGGGTGGAGGCAGAAGGCAAGAGACCTCGGGCAAGAGGGACGCTCCTAAGAACCCGGACCGGGACTGGTCCGCCGCAGGTAGTGCTTGGCTCGGGGAACGCCCAGCAGGATCCCGGGCAGCAGGCATCGTCCCCGTGTCGACCTGGATCAGGCGCTCACTTACCGGGCCCCGCTCCATGGGCGGACCAGCAGGATGCGGCGCAAACCCCGCTGCAGCAGCATCTCGGATCCCCTGCAACTGTGCGGTTAGCCGAAGCGACAGCGGGCCGGAGCCAGGGAGCGCGACCTCGACTGGAACGTACCACCTCTGAGGGAGGGGATGCCGCGAAGCCGCAGCCGGCCTCCCAGGTCCGGACTCCTCTTTATGGACCTATGTCCTTTAGGTAATAATCTCTCTGTGGTAGTTATAAAGAGACTGTTACTTAACCTGGACAAAGAAGTCTTCAAGAAAAGTCTTGAAATAGATATGTTTTCTCCCCCTCTCCTTATGGTATGACCCAAGGAGAGGGCGTGAGTCCCGTCGACCAATCAGAGAAGCCCATGGAAACGTCTGAACCAATCAGAGGGCAGTTCTTTTGCGGCCTAAAAGAGTGCAGATTAGACTCCCGCTGGTGCGAGCCAGAAGGGTTCAGTGGCCCGTAGAGGAGGAGGGTCGCTGTACTGGGACAGCCATGTCCGTGGGTGTCCTTTCGCGCTCCCCCTAGCTTGTAAGATGCTGGGAACCTGCCAGCTACCAGATTCCTTGACACCCGCCCCGCCCCCAGAGCAGCTTCTTGGCCAGCGCCCAGCCGCCCTCCAACCTTGCAAATTGCAATCAATAGGAGCTAAAACCCCAGTCGTGAACTGTGTTAGTTTACCCCCCCACCCGAGGTGAACTCAGGCCCCTTGCGCTTGCCAGGAAAGCGCTTATTCCACTGAGCCATCTCCAGGCCCCTGTGCTTAGCTTTTCTTTTAAAGCTTTTTGGCCGCAAAATCAGCTGTTCTTGCACCCCCGCCCTCCAGGAAAATTTCCATTTTCAAATATTGGAACATACATTGCTGATTTAAGAGTCTCACTATGTAGTATAATAGCTCAGGCAGGCCTTAAACTCAGTGTAATATTGGAATTTACATAAAACTAAAATTTCTGTGATGATGAGGTCTTAGGGACTCATTCTGTTTCTAAATTACTGTCATGGTTTTTCACACTCCATTTTCCAGTGTGTTTATCTCCAGCAGCATAAACCAAGCACCTGCTTGGGAGTCCATTCTGATGCCAACTCTGGTTGTAGGGTCTCTAATAGGACGCTGAGCAAATTACCTAGCTTCTATGGGCCTCAGTTTCCACTGCTCTAAAATGGGAGTATTCTGCAAGCAGGCGCAGGGGCCAGGAGTCCCATCCCCAGGCTTGCTGTGCCGGCCCCAGGCAGCAATTGAGATGGGGTGTGGTGGCGCATGCCTGTAATCCCAGCCTTTAGGAGGCTGTAAACAGGCGGATCACTATGAGTCCAATCTAGTAGTGAGACCCTGAACACCCTGTAGACCTTCCCTAAAATACTAAATAAGGGGCCAGGGAGATGGCTCAGTGGAATAAGCGCTTCCCTGGCAACCGCAAGGGTCTGAGTTCAATCCCCAGTTCTGAAAAAAAAAAAAAAACTAAACCTAAATAAAACAAAATGAGTGTATTAATTAATATCCCAGAACAGCCCCATCACTCCTTCATCCCCAGATTTCGCCATTTAAGACACACTGGGAAACATAAACATTTGAAGAGTGGGGAATAGGAAAAAGAAGCTATGAGATGGCAAAAGGCCGACTGCAATCGGTAGTGGCTGTTTCTCTTCATCCTTGGAGAAGACCCTGGTCAGGTGGGCTTACAGTGGAGCAGTTGTACCCTGAATGTGGCCATTAACAAGAAGAAACTAGAACACTGGGCCATACCACACCAGTCCCAAGAGGTGACCTCAGAGCACCTTGAGGAGGTTTGAGATCTGGGGGCGTTGTGGTTGTTGTGGTTTGTGTCTAGTTGTCCCCCCAAAACCTCATGCAGTCATGAGGCCGACTTCTAGAGTTTGTGATTCACTCATGATCCACTGGGATGATGGGTGTGAATGCTTCTGGGATTATGGGTACAAGTACTTCACCCAGCCCGGGGCCCATAGCCTGAATGCATGGGGGAGGGGGCAGAACGGGGATTGAACTCAGGCCCTTGCACTTGCCAGGGAAGCGCTTACTCCACTGAGCCATCTCCCCAGCTCCCTGAATGCATCTTAAAGGAGACAAACTTGCTCTCTGCAGCCATTGTTGCTGCTACTTCTCCCTTCTTTGCCCTCTGCCATGTGCCGCTCTGCCTTGGGGCCAGCAGAGTATGAACTGAAACCTCCACAAACTGTGAGCTAAATAAACCTTTCCTTCCTTAATGTGGGTGTCAGGTACTTGGTCTCAACAAGAGAAAAGTAACTAAGACAGCTGTGTCCTCTCTGGCCCTTTCACCCCCTTTGGTGAAATGTGGGTCTCATAATTCCTACCTTATTGTCTTCTCAAAATCTTCATTGTGAGATGCAGATTAACAGGTGATACGAAATTTGTCTCCTTTATCACTCATCGACTAATAAGTTTTAGTGTTTATGTGGCCCTGAGTTCCAGTCCCCACTTTCACCCTCAGTTAAAAAAAAAAAAATACACTACCAATTCTAAGACATTTCACTTTATTTAAAAGAAGCCAATATACAGGATATAAAGGGCATGATATTTACAACAGTACAGTAAACAGGTTAGTTTTCTGGTAGGATCAGTAGTCTTTCTGTGAGTACAAACCCCCCCGCCCAGTGATGTTAGATCCAGCTGGCAGACAAAAAGCAACAGTGGGATAGAGCAGGACTGAACACCAGG
Organism: Ctenomys sociabilis; assembly: GCA_004027165.1. Lineage (NCBI taxonomy): Eukaryota > Metazoa > Chordata > Mammalia > Rodentia > Ctenomyidae > Ctenomys > Ctenomys sociabilis. The sequence goes on from PVKA01022040.1 coordinate 30,284, forward strand.
TAGATGCTAAAATGTCCATAAAGGGTGTTGCTAGGGGGCTGTGCCTCATTTCCTTGAGAGCTTAGGAAGGAGAGAGAATAGTGAGGGATTCTCCCTAAGCTAAGGGAAAGGCCACCCCAGGACTGGAATTCTCCCACCCGGGGGAAATTCCCTCCACAGAGTCTGACTTTCTCATATCCCTCAGGGACCTCCAGATTCCCAGCTTCGGGTCAGTGCCTTTCTAAAGCCAAACTCAGTGTCCCAAGAAGAGGACCCGAGCCTGGGGAAACACCTGGCTCTTTGGTCTGTCATCCAGGAGCATGGGACTGCAGCACATTCTTGACCTGGAGCAGGTGCAGCCAAGCAGTGGGCTCTGGGCACCTTACTGCCTCTCTTGCCCCAGCTGCCTGATAGCCTGAGACCCGTGAAAGCTCAGACCCAAAGGAGGTGGCGTACTCCCCAACCCTACAGCTCTCCAGCAGACCACACTGCTGCTTCTCAAGCCTCTCCCGATGCAGCTGAGTTAGAAATGGGTCTCGGCAGAGCAGAGTTGGGGCCGGTAATCAGAGAGCCTACTCTCTGAAACGGAGTACTGGGTAGAGCTTGGCCCCTCCCTGTTACTCCCCCCATATGAATTCAGAATTAGAGGTTTTCTGGGGGAGCTGCAGGTGACCCCCAAAAGACCTCTAAGGAGCGGAAGGGTCACACAAGAAGCAAACCCGGTTTAGGGAGACTCGCCGAGGCCACCCACAGGTGTGAAAGATCAGAGCACAGATGGGACGACAAGGGGGGGCAGGGGGGTACCAGGTACATCAAATCCAGCGGCAACATGCACAGTATCTCGTCCCCAGAAAACTGCTGGCTGCCACCACTGCCTACCTGAGATTAAAAACCCTTTCCTTTCATAAAAATAGATAAGAGTCTCTTGCTTTATAAATAGATTACATTTAGCTTAAGTTATACCCTACTTACGTGATCGCCTTCCCCACCCCCTTTTCTCCCACCCCAAACAGAAGTGGGTAAGCTCTCCATGGGTCATCAGAGCTAAGTCCCCAGTGGATGGCTCCTCCAGAGCCCTCAGGACATAGTGCCACGAGAAAGCAAAAAGGTGTTTGCCCTGCCAATAGCTTTTACCCCTCTTCAGTCTCGGAAGAGTGCGCATGCGTGTGCGTGCGTGTGCACGTTTGTGTATGTTTCACAACCAACCAGGGAGCCCAAGGGCGCTGTTATCCCTGCTGCTCCCCAGTCATCAGTGTATATAAAAACCCCAACACTAGGAGAGTGAGAGGGTGGCGCTGGAGAACCCATCTGAGAACAACTCCAAAATACCAATGTCAATATGACACTGGGCTTAGAAATAGAAAAAAAAAATCAAGTATTTACAGCCTTACAAAGGACGGACCAGTTCGTCCCACTGGGGCCTGGCGCTGCCCCAGTAAGCAGTGGGGTCTTTCGTGGCAAGCTATGGGCTCACTGACAGCTAACTTAAAAGTGGATTTAGTGGCATGGGAGGTAGCCAGGCCCAAACCCAAGAACCAGCCCTGGAGGAAGGCTCACCAGACCCTGCCTTTCCTCTCCTGCATCTGCCTCGACCCCCGGGGGAATGCAGCTATTGAAAGCCATCAGGAAGGGACTTTTAGGCCAGTCTCTCTCTCTCTCTCTCTCTCTCTCTCTCTCTCTCTCTCTCTCTCTGATGCCTGCTGTTTTCATGCTTCTTTGCTAAATTCAGAGCACCCTGAAGACAAATGGCCTATATATACAAGGGAGAAAACAAAACACAACCAGACACCCTTCTCCCTGGTAACCTGTTACCAATACTAATCCTATCGCTTACTCTCTTAATTCTAAAGATACATCTGTCACCCTCCCACCACCTCAAAGAACCCAGAACTGGCATCCACTCTGCCCACCCAACTTCCAAGCCACCCCTGGGCGCCTCTCTTAGCCCTGGGCTGTAAGACCACAGGGGCCACATCTTCTGCCCTTGTGGAAACGGAAAATCTTTTCAGCAGCTGAGGTCCAAGCCCAATTGGCTCTGATAACCTTTGGTTAAAATAAAAATAAGACAACAATAACAACATCAACAATAAGAATCAGGTAGGTCTGAACCCTGTAACCTTTAGAACAATGGT
>PVKA01022041.1:0-37779 GCA_004027165.1 Ctenomys sociabilis
GACAGACAGACAAAAAAAAAAAGATGTTGAAGTGATCTAGGGATGCATGAATTAGATGATGTTGTCTTGGAATCCACAAGCTTTACCTTTAAGGCCTCCCCATGTTTTAAGGAATTCCTGTTCCACACTAGGTGGCCCCAGTCTTCTCCTTTGGCATCACCCTATTTTCAGTCCTCATCCCTTCCCCTTAAAGCTGTCCTTCCTTCTTAAAACTGTCCAATCTGGTCCCATCCTCCTAAGGCTGCTGGGTGGCCCCCAGCTAATCCTGTGGGACTCAGGGATTTTGCTCTCAGGGACCTGTGGATGAAGAGCGTCTTTACCACAAAGGGCTTGTGCTCATGGGTGCTGTGGGCTGCTCCAGAATGGTAACTCTTCTGCTGCTCCTCATGGGAGGCTGGCTTACTTTCCTCTGCATGGGAAAACCTGGTGCTGTGCTCCTTTCCTCGTGGGTTGCTGGTGTCCGAGAGAAAGCCTGCTGACTGCTTTACATGGGTCTCCTTGAGTCAAGGTGTGAGCTCTGGTCTGAGCTCAGGTTGGGGCCCTTTGAGATTGTCCTCAGCCCATCACAACTCAGATCCAAAGGGGTGGGAGGGCTGGTGGGGAGCACAAAAGGCCTTCTCATCAATAGCTAATGAGTTCATCAATAAAGAATGCCTGTGAGTGGCTCCCTGTGAGCAGTGCTGCCTTACTCTCTCCACCTGCCTCTCATGAGCCCCACTTGTCGCTTTCTCTGGGTTACCCTGTTGGCTGTTCTTGTGAGAGTGAGCAAGAGAATAGATTCCTTGTGGGTGGGGGGCTCAAAATGCTTGCGATCCTTTTGCTGTCTGGAGCAGGAAGCTGTGCCTGGGAGACGCACCTGTCCTTCCTGCCTTGCACCTGTCCTTCCTGCCCTAGGGACATGCACCTATCCTCCACCAAGTGGGGTGTAGACATGCTGGGATGTGGGGGTGACAGCTCCAGCTCTGTTCCACTCACTTGGTTCTTTGGAATGAACATTACGGTTCTCTGAGGAGTAAAACATCTGAACAGGCTGGGGGCAGGAGGTGGGGGAGGAGAGGTGGAATGGGTGAGGTATACAATGCTCATGGTTTTGTGAGAGTTCATGATAGTCACACTAGCCCAAGGCTGTCAGTGCTCTTCATGTGTTTTAGTAGATGCTGTTAAACCAGGTAGAATGGTTTCTGTTAGGTTAAGTCATTTGGAAAGGCCAACTCTATTTATTTGTTTTAAATGATGCTTCTTGTGCCTTTCCACGCCTGGCATTGTTCTAGCTGTTAGCATGCAGAACAGAACCCACTGGTGTGACTGAGATTCTACCCAAGGCCTAACTTTGCAACTACTACCTCCTCATGATTTTTAAAAATATTTTCAAAGCTGTTTATATTACAAGATGAATATATTGATTAAACAATAGCAATTCACACTGTACTAACCATTGTTACTCTCCTACAATGTTGTTTTGGATTCTAAACTATTTAAAACTTTTTTCTTTTCTTTAAAATAAAAACAAAGGGGGGATAATTCAGCTGGAGGATAGCACTAAGGCACTAGAAGTGCTTGGCCTATAGTAAGTGTTCAAAATATGCTAAATGTTAATAGTGTTATTCTGTCTTACAACCAGGATTTTCTCCAGAACTTTCTGGATGTAACTAGCTTTCGTCCTTACCATATTGTGTGCATTAGAATAATACTAGACTTCAAAGTAGAAAATTTGAATTTCAGATCTTGATGCTACCTGTTGTGGCCCTAGGTAAGCTGACGTGATTTTCTGGACCTCAGTTTCCTCATCAGTAAATTTGGGGAACTGATTGAGACTGTGGTTTTAACTTGTAGCTGTTTTAACTACTTAACTATTTCAAAGCTCCAAGGGATGGAGGAGGCAGTTCTCTTTTCTTGGTTTACTAGTTTTGCCAGTGCCCACTTTATATGTATGGATTTTGAATATTGCCAAATTTCTTGAAGAAAAAAATTCTCTAGCTGTCAAATTTTTCAAAACCTTTGGAAAAAAGCAGTTTTATTTCTTTCTTTCTTTTTTTTTTTTTCTTTGGGCAGAACCAGGGATTGAACTCAGACCTTTATGCCTTCTAGGCAAGTACTTATTCTACTGAGCCATCTCCCCAGCGAGCAGTTTTATTTAGATATAGGCAGCATACAGTAAGCTACACATATTAACACTGCAAAATTTGATTAGCTCCAATGCAAGTGCCTACCTGTGAAGCCGTGACATTAATCAAGCTTGTGACGTTCCACCACTCCCCAGAGCTTCGTTGAGACCCCTTTAGTGCTGCCCTTGCTCCCTGCCCCAATGTTTCCCCAATGAACTTTGAGTCTGCTTTCTGTCATTAGAAATCGGTTGTTCTTTTCTAGAGTTCTGAATAACTCTAGAAACCATAGGGTGTGAGTGCGTGTTCACTCAGCAGAAGTTTTGTTGTTGCATGTACCGTTTCATTCCTTTCTATTCAGTTGTATGGATATCATACTAATTCTTTATTCCTTCACTTCTTTTTTTTTTCACATTTAAATGTTATTTATTATTCACATGTCTTTCCTCTTTGTGGTGAAGGATTATGCATTGAATATCTTCTCCTCACTTTAATAGTTTTTTCCCTATTCACCATTTCTATTGTATAGTTTGGATCTTTTTTAAAAAATTTAAAAAAATTTTTATTTTACTGAAGTACAAATATCAATGAGACAGTTTTAAGATACCTTGACAAGATGGATTTGGTAAATTAATACATTGCAAACTGTTTTCATAATGTTTTGGTATTGTAGAAGGTGCATATATGATATTATACTTACAGACATTATTATGGCATATGTCTCTTTTCAGTAAATTAAGAGAGTGTAGCTGTTTACGTATCTTATTTTTTATACCTGAATTACATAAAAGATTCAATAATTAATACTTTCTAACTTGTTATTTTCCTAGTGGTTGTCCATAGTACTAGAAGCCAACATAATATCCTGTCCAACCACCATTAGTGCAAATCTTGCCTCTCGTAGAATTATGTAGAAGCATGGCGTTATCTATCCCAACTGTACTGTCCATACACACACATCATGATTCTTCCTTTCTATACCCCTTCCTTTGTCTACACCTGTCAAAGATGGGCACCCCATTATCATTCAACTTATTGAGGTGCCTGAACTCAATGACACAATCCAACACAGTCCAGAATTTCACAACAATAGTGAGTTATCTGAAGAAGTTGTCAACCATAGCCATTTACAACTCAACTTATTATTATGGCCCTGTGGTGTATACTTCATTTTTGTACTTTTCTGCTGGATGGTTAAGACCTAGATAGAGCAAGACCTATATACCAACACATGTACTTTTTGTTTCTTCTGAGATTAGTGAACTTCCCTCAGGGTTTATCTTGTAGTCCTATACCTTACTCTGTAGATCTTTTGTCTGTGTCATCTATGTGGATGAGTCACAGCCAATGCTTGACCAGTTTACTCTCTATGAGAGCCTGAGAGAAAGTTTTCTCTCCATGTGACTCTCCCCAGGCACACTATAGAACTTCAATCTCTTTCCTCTGTGGCTCCATAATCTCCTTGATAAGAAAATTTGGAGCTCAACTGAGTTTCATGATGTTACAGTACAGGTTCTCCTATGTCCTGAGTCTTCACTGACCTTGAAAGGCTAGGGCCAAAATGTTGATGGGCCTTGTGGCTCTTCTATTTCTCCAATTTTGATCTGTGAACTTAGGTTGTTAATCATCCAGAAGAAAAGGTGATTAGTATCTGGCAGCATATGCCATTTAGTTTGCCCTAACTATCTGACTCAATTGTTTTTAGTTGTTGTTGAACATTACTATTTGTATTTCTTCTTTTGACTTCTTATACTAGGGAGACTATACGATATTTACACGTGTGTCTGGTTTATTTCACTTATGAATATATGTTCAAGTGGCATCCACTTCAATATAAATGCTTCAAGCTTATCATTCTTTATAGCTGAGTAATACTCCATTATATAGAAATACCACATGTTTTTCACCCATTCCTCATGTGATGGACATCTTGGTTGTTTCCAAGATTTTGCTATCACAAATTGTGCTGCTATAAACATAGGTACACATATGTCACTATGATCTAATGTTTTCAGTTCCTCTGGGAAAAGTCCCAGTAGGGGGATAGCTGGCTTGAATGGGATTTCTAGTCCTTCTCTTTTGAGGAGTCTCCACATTGACCTCCAGAATGGTTGTATGAGTCTACATTCCCACCAACAGTGGAGAAGTGTTTCCTTTTCTCCACAGCCTTGCCAACATTTGTTGTTGGTTGATTTCCTTATGATAGCCATTCTTTTTGGAGTGAGATGGTATCCTAGTGTTGTTTTTATTTGCATTTCATGGATGACTAGCAATGTGGAACATTTTTTCATATATTTATTTGCTTCTTTAATTTTGTTGTCTGAGAAGTACGTATTCACTCAGATGCCCATTTCTGAATTGGGCCTTTAAATTTGAAGGTCCTTTTATATCTTAGTTCTTTATATATTCTAGACAGCAGACCTTTGTCTCATTGCTTATTAGTTAGGAGTTTTTCAAAATTTGTGGGTTGTCTTTTCACTCTGTTGAAAGTTTCTTTTGACATGCAGAAGCTCAAGAAGAGTTGATCCCAGTTGTTGATTCTTTCAAGTGCTTCCCGTGTGAATATATGTTTGTTCATGAACTCTTTACGAACCCCTATGTCTTCAAGAGTTCCTCCTACTTTCTCTTTCAGGAGATTGAGTGTTTCTGTTTTAATGTTTAGATCTTTAATCCATTTTGACTTCAACTAGTGCATGGTGATAGAGGTGGGTCAAGTTTTAGTTTTTGGCCTGTAGAAAGCCAAGTTTTCCAGCACCATTTGTTAAAGAGGCTATCTTTCTTCCAGTAAGTATGATTGGCCCCTTTGTTGAAGATCAGATGACTGAGTGTGTTTATAGATGCTTCTACACCTTCTAATCTCTTCCATTGATCCTCAGGTCTATTTTGTTGCCAATATCATGTTCATTTTATCGCAGTGGCTTTGTAGTATAATTTCAAGTCAGGAATTGTGATACCTCCTGCCTTATCTTTATTGGCCAAGATTGCCTTTGCTATTCTAGGTCATTTGTGGTTCCAAATAAATTTTAGGAATGATTTCTCTATGTCTGGGAGGTTTTTTGGTGGCAGTTTGATAGGGATTGCATTAAATCTGTACAGCAATTTTTGGAGTATGGCCATCTTCACGATGTTGGTTCTTCCTATCCAGGAGCATGGAATATCTTTCCATTTTCTGAAATCCTCTATAATCTCTTTTCTTAGGGTGTTGCAATTTTCTGTGAAAAGATCTTTGACTTCCTTGGTTAAGTGAATCCCAAGGTATTTCATTTTCTGTGGTGCTATTGTAGAAGGTATTGTTTCCCTTTCAGTGTGCTTGTTATCTGTGTAGAGGAATGCTATTGACTTTTGAGTATTGATTTTGTATCCTGCTATGCTACTGAATTTCTGTGTCAGTTCTAGTAGTTTCTTGGTGGAATTTTTGGGGGTCTTCCAAGTAAAGTATCATGTCATCTGCAAATAGTGATAATTTAATGTCTTCTTTACCTATTCTTATTCCCTTTATTTCTCCCTCTTTTCTAGTGGCTGTTGCTAAGGATTCCAAGACTATATTGAATAGGAGGGGTGATAGAGGACATCCTTGTCTTGTACCTGATTTAAGAGTATAAGATTTCAGTTTTTCCCCATTCAGGATTATATGAGCTTTTGGGTTGTCATAGATGGCTTTTATGAAGTTAAGATAGAGTCCATCTATTCCAATTTTCTGTGGGACCTTCAACATGAATGAGTGTTGGACTTTGTGTAAAGCTTCCTCTGCATCAATTGAGATGATCATGTGGTTTTTAGATTTCAGTCTATTAATATGGTACATTACATTTATAGATTTTTGAATACTGAAGCATCCTTGCATCCCTGGGATGAATTCTACCTGGTCATGGTGTATGACCTTCTTGATGATTTGCTGTATTCTATTTGCCAGGATTTTGTTGAGTATTTTTGCATCTATGTTCACGAGGGAGATTGGCCTGTAGTTCTCCTTTTTGATTGTGTCTTTCCATGGTTTTAGAATCAGTATTATACTTGCCTCCAGAAATGATTTTGGGAGGACTGCTTCCTTTTCAATTTCACTGAAGAATTTGTGGAGTGTGGTCATTGTATCTCCTATAAATTTGTTGTATAATTCAGCTGTGAATCCATCAGGACCTGGACTTTTCTTTGTTGGTAGGCTTTTTATTATGTTTCATATTTCATTGGCTGTTATCGGCTTATTGAGAGTTGTTATATCTTCTTGATTCAGTTTTGGTAATTTGTACCTTTCAAGGAATATGTCCATTTCTTCTGTGTCTTCTATTCGGTGAGCGTAAAGATTCTTGCAGTAACTATTGATAATCTTCTGAGATTCCGCTGGGTGTGTGGTGATTTCACCCTTTTCATTCCTTATTGCATGTACTTGAATTTTCTCTTGCCTCTTTTTGATCAGGTTGGCTAGAGGCTTATCAACTTTATTTAGTTTTTCAAAGAACCAACTTTTTGATTTGTGGGTTCTTTGAACTCTTCTTCATCTAATCTTTATGATTTCTTCCCGTCTTTGCACTCTGGGTTTCATTTGCTCTTCTTTTTCTAGTTTTTGGAGGTTCAACATTAGGGTGCTTATTTGTTCCCATTCTGTTTTCCCAATGTGTGAATTCATAGCTATGATTTTCCATCTAAGAACTGCTTTCATCACATCTTATAAATTCTGGTAAGTTGTGCTTGAATTTTCATTGAGTTGTCAATATTGTTGAATTTCTTGTTTAATTTCTTCTGCGAGCCGTTGATTGCTGAGTAGGATGTTGTTTAGTTTCCATGAATTTAGCAGGTTTTTCTGGTTTCTTTTGTCATTTATTTCCAGTTTCATTGCACTGTGCTCAGATAATATGCATGGGATAGTTTCTATTTTCTTGCATATACTTACTCATGACCTCTGGACTAGTATGTGGTCTATTTTTTTTTTTTTTTTTTTTTTTTTTTTTTTTTTTGTCTTTTTTGAGGCAGGGTCTCACTATGCAGCTCAGGCTGGCCTTAAGCTCACTTTGTAGCTCAGGCTGGTCTCGAACTCACAACAATCCTCCTGCCTCAGCCTCCCAGTGCTGGGATTACAGGCCTGCGCCACCACGCCCGGCTTATGTGGTCTATTTTGGAAAATGACCCATGTGCAACTGAAAAAAATGTGTATTCAGCTGTGGTTGGGTGGAACACTTTGTGTATGTCCATCAGGTCCATTTGTTCCAAGCTCTGGTTCAGTTCTTCTACTTCTTTGCTAATTTTTTTCTGGTTGATCTATCTTTTTGAGATAAGGGTGTGTTAAGGTCTCCTGTTAAGATTGTGTTCTTAGACATTAGGTTTTTCATGTCCATTAAGATTTGTCTTACATTGTAAGAGAGATTTTTACCTACATAGCCCCAGTACAGAAATTTCCTGGACTAGGCACATGTCCCAACTTGCAGGTTTTAAAAAGGACATGTCCTAACTTGCTGCGGTCTGATGTATGTCCCCATCCTGCATTTCCCCATACTTCTCCCCCTTAGGTAATCCTGACAAAGAGATAAAGGAATTTGCGGAATGCGCCCTGACCAAACATCTGCTGTCCATATTAGGAAACATCCTCACAGCTCAACTCTAAACTTCCTCATAAGTATCCTCACCAATAATTGTAAAAGGAGCTATTTAAATTAACCAATGCCATTCGCTTCTATAACTGTGCTTGCAAAACCCCTCCTCCCTTTGTCTTCGGGCTTAAAACACAGCCCACGGTCAGCTCAGGGCTCTTGGTCCCTGCGCATTCGGGGAGCCCCTTGCATGCATGGAAAATAAAATCCCCTTGCTTTTGCATGAGAGGACGTCTCTTGGAGTCTTTCTTCATGCGGTGGGTTTCTTGGACCTAACAACATAGTTGGGTGCTCCTGTGTTTGGTGCATAGATATTTATGAGTGTTACCTTTTGCTCTTGAAGTTTTCCCCTGACCAATATATAGTGGCCTTCTTTGTGTCATTTCATCATTCTTGGTTTGAAGTTGAGACTGAGAACAGAATTGCTACTCCTGCTTTTTTCTGAGGTGCTGGGGCATGTAGTATTGTTTTCCATCCTTTGACTTGAGCCTATGAATGTCCTTTTGAGTTAAGTGTGTTTCTTGTATACAGTATATTGTTGGATTTTGTTTCCTAATGCACTGTGCCAGTCTATTTCTCTTAATTGGAGAATTGAGTCCGTTTACATTGATGGTTATAATTGAAACGTGCTGACTTATGTTTGTCATGATATTTACCTGGTGTTGTTTATCCTTTGTATCCTGTGTTTAATCATCTGTCCTGTTTAGTGGGTTCCTTTCATTCTGAATGATGGAGTTCTGGTCATTGTGGTCTCTCTCTGGAACATCTTTAAGCAGCCTGTGAAGGGATGGCTTTGTCATCATGAAATTCTTCAGTTGTTCTTTGTTGTGGAAGTATTTGACTTCTCCATCAAACTTGAAAGAGAGTTTTGCAGGTTATAATAGTCTGGGCTGGAATTTGTTTTTGTGTAGGACTTGAAGAACTCTGCTCCATGCTGTCCTTGCCTTCACTGTTTGTGTAGAGAAGTCGGTTGCAATTCTGATGGCTTTTACTTTGAATATCATCTTCTTCTCTCTAGCAGTTTTCAGTATATTATTTTTGTGTTGGATTTCTGGGATCTTAACTATTATATATCTCGGTGTGTTTTTACTTGGGTTGAAGTTATTTGGTGTTCTGTATGCTTTGGTGACCTGAATGTTGGATTGTTTCCTCATATTTGGGAAGTTTTCTGCGAATACTTCTCCACAAATTCTTTTTATGTCATTTGTATTGACTCCTTCATTCTTGTTTATACCAATTATTCTCACATTGTTCATCCTGATGTCATCTTGCATTTGATGGATTATTTTTTAAAAACATTCTCATTGTTTTTAAGAGATCCTTACTCGTATTTTCACTAGCCACACTGGCGTCTTCAAGATCTGAAACTCTGTCTTCGCTTTCACTCAAACGCTTTTGTAGACTCATGATTGATATTTTTAGTTCTTCTATATCTCTTTGACTGTGTTTCATGTGTTCTATTTCTTTTCTGTATTGCTCATTCAAGGAATCCATCATATTTCTGATCTCCTCTATTTTTGTTATCCATGTCTTCTTTAGAAGTAGTTATTAATTCTTTTTCTGCAGTGTTTCTTCCAAGTTGGGTTTCCTCTGTATATTTCAGGACTTGTTTCGGTATTTCAGATCGTATGACTTCAAAAAGTTCTTTTTTGATTTCAGAACTTATTTCTGCTTTGAGTTCCTCATGATCTTTCTGTTGTTGTGTCTTTGCTTCAGATGCTGTTAATTCATATATTTCAGCTGGAATAGTGCTCTCTGCACTTGTTCTGGGTGAGCATTGTTTTTCCACCCAGTGCTTCTGGAATTGATTTTTTATTTCAGATACTATGTATTCAGATATTTGTTTTTTAATTTGGGGAGTTACTTCTCGTCTGATTTCCTCTATACCTTTCTGCTGTTGTTCCTTTGTTGCTGTATCTGTTAATTCATTCATTAGAGCTGAGCTAGTGTCCTCTGCCATTACTGGTGAACTCAAGGTCTGGGATTGCGTTTTTCCCCTTGTCATTGTCATTTTATATAGCACTGACCTTTGACCTTAGGTGTAGAGCTTTGGTGCAGCTATAACCTTAGCTTGTTATGAGATTTGGGTGCCAGTCTATTAAATTTGAGATTATCCAGGTATGCCTATCCTGGAGCTAGCTGTTGTGGTCAGTTCCTTTTTTGCTGTAGCTCCTGTGGTTCCCCTATGTTGGTTCCCTGGTCAGGTAAGCATGAACTGAACCAGGATGCAGAGCAAGTAATGAAAATTCCCACTATCTTGGCTGGCTTTGGGGCGAGGATCTGGAAAATTGTCAGAGTCAGCCCTCCTGTGTCAGGCAGGTCGCTCTGTAGGTGGGGGGGCCTGGGCTTTGGTGGGTCTGCTGTGCTCCCAAAAGGATAGTGGATGATCTTATTCACTGGGTAGGCTGTACTGGGTCAGCCAGCCTGTGCTGGGTCTGGCTCTACAGGCCGGAACAAAGAAGGCTGGGAAAGATCCCTCCGGTGCAGCGGGCCTGGAGCCCTCACTCACAGGCCACATTGCGCTGGGTTTCAGGCCATGGGGTGGGACTGAGGATTGCTGAAAAATGTCCCTCTGGCATGGCAGGCTTGGAGTTCTCACTCCAGGCCAACCTGCACTGGGTCTGGGGCCATGGTGTGAAACTGGCAATTGCTGGGAAATGTTTGTCTGGTGTGGTGGGCCTGGAGCTCTCACCCTCCAAGCTGTGCTGGGTCTCAGGCTTCGGGAGGTTGGGGGGCAGGGAATCCCTGGGAAATGTCTCTCTGGCACAGCGGGCCTGGAGTTCTACACTCACTGAACTTTGATGCCCAGGGAGTCGGGCAAATTCCCACTTGCTCTGCAGGCTTTAGGGCAGGGGATCCAGGGAGGTGCTGGTGAGTGGGTCCTGAGGGTCACTGGCTTGGAAGGCTTCTGGGTGGGGATCCGGGTAGTGCGCGTGGGAAGAAGCCAAAGGCTCTCCCTCAGACTCAGCACACCCTCACTGATCTGGGAAGCCTGTGAGTCGTGCAAATTCCCACTAACTGGGAGAGCTTGGGGCGGGGCCGCTGGAGTCAGCCGCTGTCTCAGGGCAGTCTCTGGGGTGGGTGTGGGCGGGATAGAGTCGCGCGCAACCTCGCCAGCAAGGAAGACGCAACCACCAGTTCTTCTCCACGCAGTTTATTCAGCCTTTGATAATGTTCTTCCTCCCTGAGGGGAAGCCCGCTCATGGCTATATACCAGTGGGCGTCCAACCCCGGAGTGCCACGTGGGCACAGCCGATAGATCCAGGTACGGTGGAAGTGAGCCATAGCTTTAGCCTTAGCCATATAAGGAGTTGTTTACTACAGAGAGCACTCACCCAGCGGGGGGGGGGGGGGTGGTGGAAGGCGGAAACCGGGGTCGTCTTTCAGGCGCGGCTATTCGCAGCTCTCTACACTTCATTTCTTGAAGAGTATTTAAGTTGGCTTTGGTTTTGGCTAGGACAAATAAAGCAGTGGTGTGCATGGGTGTCCTACTCTATGTTTAGATTTAGGCTTTCATTTTCTTTGAGCAAATTTGTAGGAGTGCATGGTTTTTCTTGTTTGAGTTGAATTCTCAGTATCTACGAACAAATTACATATTTACAGAATTTTCCAGAATATTCCCAAAATATTCTTGGTATTTTGGGAAAAAATATTCTTATTTTCCTGAGGAAAAAGTATATTCTTATTTTCTTGAGGACATGCTTAGGTAATCCTAGGAAGGAGCACAGGTAAAGCTGCTTTCCTTAGAGCTAGTAGATCCGGTCCTTTAAAATCTGACTACTGAGATTCAGCCAGCTAGTCATGAACTTTGACTTCTAAGCTTCCATCCTGACACATAGCTATGCCCAGAGAAGAGGGTTTATGGCTTGCTGGGCCATAAGGGGCTTACTGGGGCCTAGAAGAGACAAGAACACCTGACCTCAGATGCTAGCTTAGCCAAGTTCTCTGTAGGCACCCTGGTATCAACAATAGGATGTGAGTAAGTGCAGAGAGCAATCTCTTGTGGCCCCTGCAATCCAGGCCACCCGCCATGTTTTGTGTCTCATTCCGTTTGGCATGAATTCCTCCTTTTCCTCTCCCAGCTCTGAGTCTAACTCGAAGGCCATCTTTCTTGGGCACCGCTGTACCTTCTCTCATCTGGAAGGCTGGACTCAACCTGGATTTGGCTTAGCTGCCTTTATTCTGTGGGATCTGAGGATGGCTTGAATCTTACTCAACAAAGAATGAAAGGTGGGTGCCTGTAGGGCCCAGCAACTCTGCTGACTTTTAATTGACTCGTGTTTATTTACTCAATAGCTGTTTGTGTCAGAGTTCTGCAGAGGAGTAGAACCAATGTGTATATGATTACAAGAGGCAATTCATTAGATGGGCTTGCACAATCTCAAGATGAATGGCTGGCAGTGGCCATCTATGGGCTGAAGACCTAGAAAAGCCAGAAACTGCTCAGTCCAAGAGGTTGGCAACTTCAAAATAAGAGAAACCAGTTTCTCCTTCCGCTTTTTATCCCTTATGGGTTCCCAGCCTATTGGGCAATGCCACTTATAGTTGGGGATTATCTTTCCTTCTAGTTAACTGACTCATATGCCAATTAGCTCTAGAAAGGCCCTCCCAGATGCATGTCGATGTATGCAGGCATCTCTTAATCTGGTTAAATTGATGAGCACTGTTCATGTCATGCTAGTTATTGAGCATAGAAACTGCTAGTTTCTTGAGCTACAGGGAACACAGGGCTAGGGTTAGACACACTTGTTCCAGAGGGGCAGGCTGACAAGGAAGCAGCGGCAGGTGTTTCCCTGGGAGATGACCACCATGATCCAAATGTGCTGCTGGAACACTGCACCCCCTGAGTAGGCAGCTTACCAGGAAAGAAGTCAACATCAGTGGAGGTTATAGCTGAGTAATACAATGCCTTAAATACTGGTGAGAAGCAGGCTTTTTAAAGTTGAGAGCTCCACCTTTCTAGTTTCTAGGTTGTACCTTTCTATTCATTAGTGAGAGTTCTAATGTTACTTCTGTTTGGACTTTCATCGGCTCAGGAATCTGCCATTTTTTCCCTATTTCTTTTTATTATTATTGTTGTTGTTGTTGTTTGGACTTTCATCGGCTCAGGAATCTGCCATTTTTTCCCTATTTCTTTTTATTATTATTATTGTTGTTGTTGTTGTTGAAGAACAAATAGCAATGAGACAGTGTTAAGACAAATTAACAGGACAGATTCGATAAATTAACACATTGCAAAATGTTTTCATAATGTTTTGGTGTTGTACAAGGTGCATACATGATATTATACTTACAGGCATTATTATAGCAGATGTTTCTAATCAGTGAATGAAGAGAGTGTAGCCATATACTTACCTTATTTTTTTTATAGCTGAATTATATCACAGATTCAATAATTAATACTCTCTACCTTGTTATCTCCCTAGTGTTTGTCCATAGTACTAGAAGCCAACATAATATCTTGTCCAACCACTATTAGTGCAAATCTTGCTTCTCATAGAATTATGCAGAAGCACAACATGTTTATCCTAACTGTACTGTTTATACACACACATCATGATTCTTCCTTTGTATATCCCCCGCTTTTTTTTTTGTCTAGACCTGTCAAAGATGATCACTCTATTGTCATTAAACCAATTTAGGTGCCTGAACTCAGTGACACAATCCAACACAGTCCAGCATTCCACAATAGCAATGAGTTATCTGAAGAAGTTGTTGACTATAGTCATTTACAGCTCAACTTATTATTATGGCCCCACATTATATACCTAATTTTTATACTTTGCTGATGGATGGTTAAGACCTAGATAGAGCAAGACCTATATACCAAAAGATGTAGTTTTTGTTTCTGATGAGATCAGTGAAGTCCTCTCAGTGTTTATCTTGTAATCCTGTACCTTACTCTGTAGGTCCTTCTCTGTGTCATCCATGTGGATGAGTCACAGCCAATGCTTGACCAGTTTTCTCTCTGTGAGAGCCTGAGAGAAAGTTTTCTCTCCATGTGACTCTCCCCAGGCACACTATAGATCATCAGTCTCTTTCCTCTGTGGCTCCATAATCTCCTTGATCAGAAAATTTGGGGCACAACTGATTTCATGATGTTACAGTACAGGTTCTCCTATGTGCTGAGTCTTTGCTGACCTTGAAAGGTTAGGGCCAAAATGTTGGCTGGACTTGCGGTAATTCTATTTCTCTAATTTTGATCTGTGAACATAGGTTGTTAACCATCCAGAAGAATAGCTGATTAGTATCCTGCAGCATATGCCGTTTAGTTTGCCCTAACTATCTGACTCAATTGTTTTTAGTTGTTGTTGAACATTTCTATTTGTATTTCTTCTTTTGACTTCTTATACTAAGGACACTGTATGACATTTGCACATGTGTGTCTGTTTATTTCACTTACGAGTATATGTTCAAATGGCATCCACTTCAATATAAATGCTTCAAGTTTATCATTCTTTA
This sequence comes from Ctenomys sociabilis, assembly GCA_004027165.1. NCBI lineage: Eukaryota > Metazoa > Chordata > Mammalia > Rodentia > Ctenomyidae > Ctenomys > Ctenomys sociabilis. The sequence continues at coordinate 14,147 of PVKA01022041.1, forward strand.
TAGCTGAATAATATTCCATTATATAGAAATACCACATGTTTTTCACCCATTCCTCATGTGATGGACATCTTGGTTGTTTCCAAGATTTTGCTATCACAAATTGTGCTGCTATAAACATAGGTACACATATGTCACTATGATCTAATGTTTTCAGTTCCTCTGGGAAAAGTCCCAGTAGGGATAGCTGGCTGGATTTCCAGTCCTACTGTTTTGAGGAGTCTCCACACTGACCTCCAGAATGGTTGTACCAGTCTACATTCCCACCAACAGTGGAGGAGTGTTTCCTTTTCTCCACAACCTCTCCAATATTTGTTGTTGGTTTTCTTATGATAGCCATTCTTTCTGGAGATGGTATCTCAGTATTGTTTTTATTTGCATTTCACAGATGGCTAGCGATGTGGAGTATTTTTTCATATATTTATTCACTTCTTTAAAAATATGGAATGCTTCACAAATTTGCGTGTCATCCTTGCGCAGGGGCCATGCTAATCTTCTCTGTATCGTTCCAATTTTAGTATATGTGCTGCTGAAGCAAGCACAACCTGCCATTTTTGTCAGAAGATTTAGTTGAAAAGAAAACAAATGTGAATCTCATATGTGGGAAAACGTGCAGGAAACAGATCCTAGGATTTATCACCAAAACTCACTGCATGACATTCATAGTGGTTACCACTTTTTTGAACACTTGTGCCAGGTGGTACAGGGCAAGGGTGTTACCCACTTTCTTGCATTTGATCCTCACAGGAATAGAAGCATGTTCTAGTGTCTGTTTTACAGATGGGGAAGCTGGATCCGTGAGGTTTGCCTGCCTTAGGTGTTGGAGTGCCTGAGATGAAATGTGCATCTAGGCTCGCAGATACAGACTGTGGTAGAGGTGTGCACCGTGCTCAGGACAGCAGGCGGCCGAGGGCAAGTGGAGGAGCCGCTGCCTGAGGAGCTCAGCAAGGGCTCCACTGGGAAGCAGCATCTGAGCTAAAGGAAGAGTAATTTCCGATGAGCAAAGGTGCAGAAGTGAAGGCACTCAGTGGAGAGGAGCCTCTCTGAGCCTTGGGACCACAGCAGGGGAGCAACTGCCTCATGTCTGGAGTGTGGGCATTCAGGAAGCAGAGCATTGAAGCCAGGCAGCATCTGCACAGGTCATCACCTGCTTCAGGGTAATGGTGTGATTAAGCACCCGGGCCCCTGGCATCTCCCTCACTGGGCTGAGCCTGAGGCTTGGGATCTACAGAGAAAGAAGGAGCCCAGGGCTGAGACCCAGGGCATTCACAATTCAAGGCAGGGTAGGTCATCTTTCTTGTCCTTGTCCTTCCTCTCCTTCCTTTTCTTCCTCTTCTCCTCTGACTTTTTATTCAAAGAAAATTTTGCATGAAAGCACAATCTACAGAACAGATGCAAGAGAGGGTGCTCTGCATGGATTCCAGTGGAGCCCTGAGCTGCACCTTCCTTGACTCCACAGTGCTGGGTTTTTCTCCCTCTCCAGTGGCTGCAGTCCTAGTGCTTTCCAGTGCTGCCCAGGCAAAGCCTGACCTTCCTGGGTGCTCTGGCTCCCTACCGAGTTGTCTCTTGTGCTCTCCTCTCTCCAGCATGCAGGCTGAGGGACACAGTCCAATTTGGTCCTTGCCCAAGATCCTGATCTTGTTACCCACTGTGACCTCTGGATCTTTTACACCCCTCAGCCTGGGAGCAGGGCCAGGGGCCCGGAGCCTCCATCTGTCCAATTGGACATCAGGCCATGAAAAATGAACTCCCCTATCAGATCCTGGGGCCTCTCCGGCTTCAGTGTAGGCTTGCCCTTCTGACCTAAACACTTGTCCTCCAGTTTCTGGGACAAAAGGATGAGCAGGGCGGTGCACCCCTGAGGGAGGTTCTATTATCCCAACAGTAGGTGACGGAATTAGACTCAGCAGGGAGAGAAAGGCAATCTGCAGCCAGGGTCGAGTGACTCCATGGGTGGAAATGAACAAGAAGCAGTTTTCTGTGGAGTTAGAAAATAAGCTACATCTAAGCACTTAGAGTTCTGTTTCCATTTCTACTGTCTCAGGCTGGGGCAGAATGACTCCATCTCTTGGCACCTGAAGACATTTGTGGTGCAGGCAGGTTCTCTGCACACATGCGCAGGCCTACTAGCACCTAGTAAGGGCCCTTGCATTGTGCTTGTAATTGGAGACAGACGGAGTGGGAGTAGAGGAACACAAGGCAGAAATGTGTAGATCCATGAGAGTCAGAAATATTGAGAACCACCTCAGGGTGCTTGGAGGAATGATCACATGTTGTATGGATGGTCTCTTGCTCTGAGCCTGCTTCCTTGGAGTCTTTTATTTTTTTTTATTTTTATTTTTATTTATTTATTTATTTTTTTTTTGGAGTCTTTTAATAAACAAAGCTGTGAGATAAATGGGGTCACAGCAGAGGGAGGGCTTGGGGTAGGATGGAGGAGGGAGCACTTAGTTGGGAAGGAAAGATCTGATTTCGCAGGAGTAGCTGGAGCTGAGTCCTGTGGTATAAATGGAGTCTCTTTAAGCAGAGAAGAGATTTGTTTGTAGAATGGAAGAAGAGCTCTGGAGGAGGGGACTGCGGGTACACGCAAAAGAAGGTTCCCATGCACATGCAACCCAGCTTACCCAACATGCTCCATGTAGGGAGAGCGCCACCTACATGACATCTGAAGTCCTCCAGTGCAGCCTAGTAGGATGGAGAGCTCCTGGACTGAGACCGAGCAGGGTTCAAATTTCAGTGGCATGGCCTCTGCATTTTTCTTACCCCTTTGAACCTTAGTTCCTGGACAGTGAAAGGGAATTTGCCAACTGTCTTGCTGGCGTTTTGCAGTGCAAGGGTGAAAAGAAATGATGCCTTTACAACATTTGGCCTGTGAAATTCTGCTTCTTTGTCACGTATGGGGCACAGAGCCTGAGACTAGAGTTGTGGAGCTAGAAGGGGTGAGCACTGCATGCTCTGACCTTCTCAGTGTGCAGGCCCTCTGTAGCAGAACTGTTAGATGGGTGTGCAGCCTCTGTACAACCTTTCCAGGCATGCACAATGATCCCTGGGCCACCATGACTTTCACTATAGACATCCATTGCACCCCATTCTGGCCCTATGCTAGGGAAGAGGTGAAGAGAGTGATCCCTGGTCAGAGATGCAGTTACAGGAGGGGGTTTAAGTGTTACTGGTTGTGACTGCAGACTTATATGGGCATAGAGAGCTGTGACTTGTCCAAGCTCACCCAAGGTATGACAGTGACTCTTCCAATTGCCACTGGGCAGAATTTGTCTAAGGTGGTCAGCCTTTGGCTTAGTTGTCTGCAGTCTCTGTTGTCACAAGGGAGTTGATCAGTCCCTATCAGCTCTGACCCTGGGATTCAGGCTCTGTCCTTGGAGAGTGCTTTATTGTGTGGTACTGCTCATCAAACCTGGAATCCCACAGTAGGATAGCCCACGTAAGACAGGGTGCTGTCAGTGGGGTCTTATCTCTCCATGGTTAGGGAAACAAGGGGCAGAAGGGGGACCCTAGAGTGGGTTGATGGGCAAAACAGGGATATGCTGGGCATAGATTTAGGAGGATGCCACATGGAGAAGCCCGAAGAGAATGCAACTTTAGCTCGGAAGTCAGTGGAGGAGGCTGGGCTCGGGGTGCTGTGTGCACCCCAGGGCAGAGCCCACAGATTCCATTGGGATGCTAGTATGCAAACATCAGCTCAGGGTGGCTGCACCTGCATCCACATTCGTACATGATCTTGAGGGAACAAGAACTGTCAAGAAAAAAAAAAAAAAACTGTTCAGAGCAAGGTGGCACCCTAGGCTCTTGGGGGACCTGGCCGCTGGCTAGGCTCTAGGGAAGTGCCAGTGTGGCCAGAGTGAGGGTGCTAGAAGGGTCAGGAGCTGCCTGCAGGGAGAGGAGGCTCCAGTCTCTGGAAGCCATGCAGGCAATGGGGAGGCTGGGAGGGAAGGGGTAGAGCCTCCAGCTGGCTCCCAGCTCCCCCTTGTCCACAGGGCCGTACTGGATGGGCTCATGGCTTACTGTGATACTGAAGTGCTGGAGGGAACCCGGGCTGAGTCTGCAGCCTAACTTGCTGGATGATCCCATGCAATTCTGCTGGCCTTTCTGAGCCTCAGTTTTCCATTAAGCTGGGACATTACCTCTGCTCTGCTTGACACACAGTGTTTTTTTTTTTTTTTTTTTTTCTTTTCTTTTTCTCTTTTAGGGTTAAAATAAAAGCATGGCATGGTATTGAAGGGTCAGCTGCTTTCCACCTCCCTGTGAGGCCTGTCCATCTGCAAGTCCCCCCAAGCCAAGCTCTGGCGTCTGGCTTCCTCTGTGATCCTCGCAGTGTTCGCGATGGGGCTGCATCCACTGTGTAGCCAGAGTGAGGACAGGCTGCAGCTGAGGCGAGCCTGCGGGCCCTGGCAGCCAGTGAGGCTGCTGAGGAGGGAACAGCCTGCGGATGGATGATGCTGCCAGCCCTTGCCCATCTGGCAGCCCGAGACATTCTCATAAAAACAAAGACAGTTCCCGCGGCATGAAATATTGATGTCCTGAGACTTTCCAGAGTGGTGTCTCCATCTCACTCCGCAAGAGCGGAGAGTGTAATGGCGCCTCCTGCCTGTGGAGGAGGGAGCATTGTCCTGGCCAGAGGGCCACCTGGGAGTCCTGCTGGACAGTCATGGTCTTGGGTTTCAGGTGACACTGACTTTAATCTGCTGGGTTGGAAAACAGTCATCTTGGACTGGGTTCTGAGAGGCTCAGCTTCTGGTCTGGTGAAGGCAGATGGGAGCCTTATCCCACTCAGCAGGCCCAGACCCTCCTCCTCCCCTCACAAAGAAACCCACTGACCAAAGGACAGCCATTCAGGAGTGTTAGGGTGGGAGTGAAAGGACCAGCTCTGAGGAAGCTGGAGCAAGCAGAGAGGTGACGATGGGGTGCATCTCTGTAGTATGCCCAAGGGGGGCTGCTAAAGAAAGCTGCTCACACAGCACGGCATCCTTTTTGGGCAGATCCTGGCCCCTGTGTTTGGCTCTTCTTCTAACAATGAAGCAGTGGCAAGCTTGGTCTCTGGAGTGTTAAGGTGGAAAGCAGAGAGTGCAATAGGTCAGGCACATTTTGGGCCTGTCCCCAGCCAGGGCCAGGGCTCTGTTTATCTCTGGTTTGGATTTTCCCAGGAGTTGGGGGTGGCAGTGCAGAGTCTGAGCTCCTTTCTCAGCTCTGTTCTTGCAGGTGCTCCCGTCTGGCTCAGACCCTTCCATTTCCATCTGCCAAAAGAGTGTAGAAATTCAGCACCAGTCAAATTCTTACTGCTGGAGCAGAACAGTCCTAATGGGCCTTTCTGTGTGAGCGCCCCCAGTCTGCTAGCCAAGGAATCATCATCCTTGCATCCTCGGCTCCTGGTGTTACAGGAGGTACCTGGAAGATGCTTGATGGAATCAACAGAATTAAGGCGTGGGTGGCAGGGCAGGCCTAGAGGTGGCCAATAGAATGAAAGGAGTATCCGCAGGCCAAAGGCAAATGCTGTTTGCTCAAGTTGGGGAGGTCTAGTAGGGGAGAGGGTTTTCTCTGCTGAGCCAAAAGCACCCTCTTGACTGGCTGACATGAGCTAGTAAGGTTTTCTCTGGCCAGAACTAAAGCAGAGCAGCATTCTGGACTGTTTGCTTTTTTATTTTATTTTTCTCCCACCCAAAAGCAAATGTAGGGCCAGGGAGATAGCTCAGTGATCTAAGCACCTGCCTGGCAAGTGCAAGGACCTCAGTTTGATTCCCAGTTCCACATGCTGTGCTTTCCCAGTGCTGAGCTGACCACTGAAACCAGGGGTGGTGGTGCACATCTGTAATCCCAGCACTGGGAGGCTGAGACAGGATGATCACTATGAGTCTGAGCTGTGCAGCAAGACACCTATACTAAATAAATAAATAAAGAAATATTTTAAAAAAGCGAACAATAGAAAAAGTTTACAATAGAAAAATGGCGACACATGGAAGAATGCAAAGAAAACAACTATGATGCTCTCAGTATCTCAGCTCAGGTGTTAACATTCTTGTTCTAAGTAAATCTGGCTTGTCTCGGTTATGGGTGAAAGAAACACTGCTCCCTTACTCTGAGCAAGTGCCACTAACTGTACCCACTTGTCCACACTTGGACTCTTGGAGTGAACTCCTATTTCCTGTGCCACTTGTGGCTCCAGTGGACACTGCCTGAAGATTGCAACCCATTTGTATGTTCCAGGACTCTGCAAAGTCTTTGGAAACAGGCTGAACAATCTAAATCTACCTGGATCATTCTTCTTACCTTTTGTGACCCAGGAATGGCAGTGCTTTACCTTATCAGAGTGGGGACAGTGACCTATTCCTTACTGAAACTGAAGTGTGAGGGAGGGGAGAGCAGACAGTTACATCATTCCATCTTATGGGAAAGACCACTAACTTAGGGCTTCCTTGAGGACCAGAGGTTTGTCCCTTTCAGTCTTCTTCACACAGCAACTGTACCAGTACTCAAATCAGACCCATTACTCTCCTCCATCAGAATTCTTCAATGACTCATCATCTGCTGTGGGAAAAATTGAATACTGGTTTTCCCTTCTTCCTCAATAATGTAATGTTTGGCTAGTCATGAGGTTAGGAGAACGCACACCATCTTTCCCAATGTTCTTTATAGGTTAGGTCGGAGGAACCTCAGCAGTCTCATGTATGTACAGGAGGAGCAGTCTTGGCCAACATCAGCTGACCCATGGGTGCACAGAAAATTATAAATGAGGGTGATTTAGAGACACTGTGTTTGGGGGTGTTCTGTGATGTTATACATGAAGTTAGCATATGTCCATCCTTTGATCCTTAAACTAGGTGAGAAGGTAATAGTCACACTACTTGGCCATTTTTTAGCACATTAGAGTAGCTATGCAAAAGGAGATAGAAAGGACTTGTGGCAAATGAAGGGAGGAAAGGTGTGCCCATGTGCACACACAGATAGGATGTGTCAGTCAGGAGAGAAATTCATTAGAAATTGAAGCAGAGGAAGGAGGAATCAGTCAGATAAGAGCACCTGAGTCTGTCTAGTCCCTGTTTATGGAGAGTTCATTTGGCAAGTGCAGGAGGGGCCACTGTGTGGACAGGTGAACCTCATCTATGGAAACGGCCTTGCAAGCCTGATGCCATTAAAGCAATCAAATATTTTAATTAATTTATCTTGGCTGATTCTTCAATGTTTCCATCATTTAGCTCCCACAGAGAGACTGTGGTCAGATTGGGTAAGTTTCTGATCATTTGACAGTTATATTTCTCACTGTGATTTAATTGACAGTCTGGTCTTACTCATTGGTATTCATAAAAGATGAGTTAATGTGCACCAGTACTCCCAAATCTGACCAAATTTGATTAGGAAAACTGATAGAATTTATTAATCTGCAAGATGAAGGCCCAGGGCCGTGTTGGTGTCCAGCTCATCAGGATGAAAGCTGCCCTTGGGTATGCTGTCTGTGGGCCTCTCGTGGCCTCTGTGCTAATATTCACCCGTCTTTGTATTTAAACAGTTAGTGCTATTATTGTATTATGTATAAGTTTTGGGTGAGACCAGGTGAATGCCTATTCTGGTGGGAAAGGTTATGGAAAGGGACACTACATGTAGCCTATAGACTCAAAGACCCAGTACCAAAACGTCTCTCACCAGCCCCTCTCTCTTACCCAGGGAGACTATCTGGGGATGTTGTTTCAGGAAGGGCCCTTCCAGCCCACCTACTCCAAATTACTTAGCTGTGGATTCTCAGGGCCACGGTCCTACATGAGGTGTCCTTATTTCATACCCCCACTCCTCTACTTAGGCAAGCATTCATATATTGGAGAGTCACGGATTTGTTCTGACTGGTGTGCCTAGTGACTCAGGCACCCTGGAGAGGGCACCTCTGAAGGTAGAGGCCATGCTTGTGCTTAGCACTAAGAACCCGGTATTGTATACAGTCTTGTGGGGTCTCCATATGTGCTGCAGACTGGTGGGGATTTGGCATTGAGAAATGGCCTCTACACATTGTTTTTTAGATCTGTGTTTGGCTGTTTGGGGCTTCCCTTCTGCCATCCATTCTCTCAAGCTGTGATTTTGGCAAAAGCAACCCATTTACTTGTGCTTCATTACCTGTGCTTTCTTTCCAACTGGTCGCACTCCCAGAAGGTAATAAGAGAAGCTTTCTCAATTTGGGAACAACAGAGACTTCTCTTTCCTTTGTATTTTCTGCCATCCTCCCCATTTTCTAAACATGTTCACTCTTGGCACCAGCATTGATTGAACCCTGACAACTGAGAGAAGATTTATGCAGAGGGGTAAGGGAATGATTAAGTGTGGTGCTGGATTACAAGCCATATGCTTATAATCCCAAAACTCTATGAGGCTGAGTCAGGACATTCACAAATTTGAGCTCAGCTTAGACACCTAAGTGATTTAGCAAGAATTTGTCTCAAAATTAAAAAAAAAATAGAAGAACTTGGGATTTAACTCAGTATAAAGTGCAGTGAAAGAATGCTGAGCTGGGAACTGCAGGTTTGAGTTCTATGTCCCTGGCTCTGGGATCTTAAGTGGGTCATTTGATTGTTTTAATACTCAAAGTCTTCATTTGTAAAGGAGTGAGCATTTTACTTGCCTCTAGGACTAATTTTCTGCAGCTCCAATTTGAACACATAAAAATGTGTTTGCTGCTGCAGAGTTGCAAAACTGGACATCCCTTGCTGGGTAATTAGGCACTGTCCTTGGTGCTGAGATAGTGGGTTGCATCACTGGCCATTGGTGAGTTTTAGGAAAGAAGAGTCAGCGTCACAAAATAGGGCACTATTGAAATTCTTTGCAATTTCTAGAATTTTGGCCCTAAGTATTGCTTTAATAAGCAGGCCATAGTCTCTGGACTTGCAGGTTTGTCATAGAACTATTACTAAAGAGTTGGCTTAGGCAGTAGGTCAGCACTATAGTGCTTGCTGAGATTGAGATCCTGGGATTAATCTACAGCATTGCATGCATGCACAAGAACACACACACAACTGAAAGAATTAGACACACATAATGTGAGCAGGAAATTTGTTCCTGTGTATGATATCATTTGCTTCTTCTTTTTTTTCCTCATTCCCCTCCTTTCCCTTCATCATTCTTTGCCACCTTATTTTTTATTGAGTTTATCGGTACGATTTAGACACACATACCAATCACATTCTTTGTAGGGACTCTGAACATGTACACCCTGTATCTTGGTGCTTCTTTTTCCCATTTCCCTTTTCTCTCTTCATCTCTCTTCTCTTCTTAGTTACAAAGCCTTACTTCTGCTTCATCTTTTTTCTCATTTTTCTTTTTTCTTCCTTCCTTCTTATATATAGAAGGCTTTAAAGACTCTAGTAAAAGCTGGGCGTGGTGGCACATGCCTATAATCCCAGCACTCGGGAGGCTGAGGCAGGAGGATTGTTGTGAGTTCGAGACCAGCCTGAGCTACAAAGTGAGCTGAGCTGCATAGCAAGACCCTGTCTCAAAAAGACCAAAAAAAAAAAAAAAAAAAAAAAAAAAAAAAAAAAAAAAATTTTAAAATTAAAAAAATTAAAAAATGGCAAAAAAAAAAAAAAAAACAAAAAAAAAAAAAAAAAAAAAAAAAAAAAAAAAAAAAAAAAAAAAAAAAAAGACTCTAGTAAAACATTTTTAGATTTAACAAATTTGCAAAGTGGCAGCACACAAAATCATCCTTAAGAAATCAGTAACTTTTTTCTGTAGGCCAACAATGAACTAGGTGAGAAAATGATCAGTAAAACAATTCCATTTATGATCATTTAAAAATGCCTGGGAATCTACAATGAAAATTATAGAACAATGAAGTAAAAAATTGAAAAAGACACTAAAAAATGAAAATACCTCCCATGTTCATGGGTTGGCAGAATTAATGTTGTTTAAAAGGAATATCACCAAAGGCAATCTGTGATCCAATGAAATCCTCATCAAAATTTCAAGGACTTACAGAACTAGAAAAATAATTCCATAATCCATATAGAAACACAAATGACCCAGAATAGCCAAAGCAAACCAAAGAAAATGAACACTGTTGGGGCAATTAGTAAAACTAAATTTCAAAATATACTACAAAAGCATAGTAATAAAAACAAGGCAGGATTAGCACAAAAATAGACACAGAAGACAAATAGAATAGAAAAGAGGACACACAAACAAACCCATACAACTATAGCCATCAAGTTCTCAACAAAGAGGCCACAAATGTACATTGGCAAAAAGCATTGTTTTTAAAACAAATAATGCTGGGAGATCTGGACACCCAAATGCAGACAAATGAAGGGAGATGCCTGTCACCTTGGCCTCTGGTCATCAGACCCAAATCAACCTACAATGGATCAAAACCCTAAGTATAGGATCTCAAACTTTGAAACTGCTAGAAGAAAACATAGGAACAGGCAAATTGAGTGAGCAGGGTTACAGAAAGTGAAAAAGCTTCTAAACAGCAAGGAAAACAGTCAACACAGTGAAAGCAGCCTAAAGAATGAGAATTTGTGGGCTTCTCTTCTGATAGAAGATTAATATCTAGAATATGTAAAGAACTCAAAAAACTAGGGCAGAAAGTCCAGTTAATAAAAGGACAAATGAATTGAACAGAGACTTTTTCAGGTGGCAAAACCAAGCTTTATTTTGGAAAAGACAATTTAATTGTTTTTTGGCGGAGGGCACAGGCAAGAAAGGATACCCCAGGCAGTAATGTCCCCCCAAGGATGGGCTGAGGCCTAAGCTACTCATAATGCTCCCTTGTACAGCTGTCTCCCTACAGACTCTGGGACAGCCTCGGGAGAGGTGTGGGCTGGAGAGGCTTCTGTGGTCCATTCACTTGGGCAGGACATCAGAGGTCTCCTACACTAGCTTCTCATCACAGGTTTCATTCTTCTTCACAACCACAGTGGACTTGGTGTGGGTGAAGCCAGGGCTTTGGAGGCTCCCAAAGCCTGGGAGGGTCTGTGAGGCCCCCATAGGGTGAGCTCATCATTCCTAGCCACTGGTGGTCAAGTTCTGCATCCCAGCCTCCAGCCTGCTCTCCTCATCCTCCAGCAGCTTGCAGTAGGTATTGATCTCGATGTCCAGGGCCAGCTTGACGTTCATGAACTCCTGGTACTTGTGCAGCTGCCGGGCCATGTCCTACTTGACCTTCTACAGTGCAGCCTCCAGCTGGGCCAGTTTGGTATTGGTGTCATTAATAGCCATCTCCCCACGCTGCCCAGCATTAGCAATGACAGCCTCCAGGGATGCTCTCTGGCCTTTGAGGGTCTCAGTCTCTGCTACAGGCAGTTGATGCTACGGTTCACCTCAGAAATCTCAGACTTCATGCGGTGGAGGTCATCCCTATGCTTACCAGCAAGAGTCTGCAACTCTTCATATTTGATCTGGTACATGCTCTTGGCCTCGGCCCAGCTGCAGTTGGTGATATTCTCGTATTGGACCTTGACCTTGGCAATGATGCTGTCCAGGTCCAGGGAGTGGCTGTTGTCCATGGACAGCACCGCGGATGTGTCCAAGATCTGAGACTGCAGCTCACATATTTCCTCTTCATACAGCTGCCTGAGGAAGCTTGTCAGTCAGCTCTTCTAGGCATGACTCGAGCTCCACCTTGTTCATGTGAACTTCATCCACATCCTTCTTGATGGGGACAGATTCATTCTCTATCTCTGTACACTTGTTAATCTCATCTTCATACTTATTCTTGAAGTCCTCTGCCAGCCCCTGCATGTTGCCAAGCTCCACCTCCAGCTTCAGTTTCTCCTGACCCAGGATGTTCAGCTGCCACAGGAGGTTGTTGATGTAGCTTTTGAACGTGTCCACGTCACTCCAGGAAGTCTTCTGCTGCTGCAGGAGGCTCCACTTGGTCTCCAGCATCTTATTCTGCTGCTCTAGAAACCAAACCTTGTTGATGAAGGAGGTGAACTTGTTGTTAAGGTTCTTGATCTGCTCTTTCTCCTGGATATGCATGTTGGGGTCCACCCCCAGGTTCAGGGGGCCCAGCAGGCTCTGGCTCACCTGGACAACCGTGATGCTTCCCACAGCACCAGCCCCGCCATAGCCACGCAGCCCCAGGCAGCCCCAGAACCTGCTGCTGCTGCCTGTTCAGGGAAAGCTGGAGGAACTGATGCAGGAAGCAAGCCTGCTGGTGTAGGAGAGGCTGCTGCAAGCCTGGGGGCCAGAGGTGGACACCTTGTAGGGCTTCTGGGTCACCCTTCTGGACATGGTGGAGGCTGGAATGGAGGCAGGAGATCTGAAGATGGAGACTGGAGAAGGAGCCTGGCAGCCGCTTCTGAACTCTGGGACTGCCAAGACTTCTTCTTAAAAGAAGTACAAATTTCTAATAAATACATGAAAAAATGTTCAATGTCTTTAGCACATATAGGAAAATGCACATCAAAACTATATTAAAATTCTGGCTCACCTCAGTCAGGATGACTGACATCAAGGGTAAAAAAGTAAAACTAACCAAACCAAGCTAAGAAAAGGTGCTTGTGAGGAGGCAGGAAAAGGAACTCTTCTATATTCTTAGGGAAAATGTACAGCCACTAGAGAAACTGGTGTGCAGGCTCCTAAATAAACTAAAAATAAAGCTCTCGCATGGTCTAGCTCTAGCACTCCTTGTATATACCACAAGGAACTAAAGCCCACACCCTGTAGGGATAGCTGTGTTCCCATGTTTACTGCCTCGCAGTTCACAATAACCAAGACATGGAATGAGCCTAAGTCTCCATCAGTGGATGAATGAAGAAAACGTGAATATTATTCAGTCCCAACTAAGGGCGAAATTCTGTCATTTGCAGGAAGATGGATGTGGAACTAGAGATTATAATGCTAAGCAAAATAAGCCGTACTGAAAAATATAAGTATGATACGTTTTATGTTAATCTGATGAATCTTTTAAGAAAACATGAGGGTGCTGGCCAGATAGCTCAGCAGATTAAAGTGCCTGTGTAGGCAGATCAGAGACCAGGGTTCATCCCAGGTGTGCCATGCCGGCCCTGTCCCCAGGGCACACTAAGATGGCAATTGAGACTGTGCATGGTGGCACATGCCTGTAATCCCAGTGCTTGGGAGGCTGAAAAGAGGAGAATCATTGTGAATCTGATCTGTACAGTGAGACCCTGTAGACTCTGTACTAAATACAAAAAAAAAAAAAAAAAAAAAAAGAAAAAGAGAGACATGAAAGTATTAGGAATACTATTATTAAACAAGAGGTGAAGACTGAATGGGAGAGAATACAAACGCAGGCAATAAGGGGGATGTATATGATTAAAGTATATGTATGTAGAAAATGTTAAAATAATAGCAAATACAGAACAAAAAATATGACTGAGGGCATATGCAGGTCATACTGTGAGCTCCATTTTCTGGACAAGAAAGCAACAGATCACTCAGTGGTGCATGGGTCATGCCTCCTCAGTATTGCACAAGGCTCAAAAAGTGGAGCACCAGCCAAGTGAGATCTGAGTGTCTGTGTAGCCCTGGAGGGCCTGTGTGACCCCTTCCTCCACTGGGTGTATTTACTGGGCCAGTTGCTTTGACATGGTACTGACACAACAGTGATGACAGAATGGGGATTCGGTCTCCTAATTCTGAAAAATGACAGGTCGTTGATGGTCCCTGAGCAACCTAGGGGTCTGTTTGGAATGTGCCTTAGAGCCGTGTGGAAAATGGTCCCCTCTCTTATTTCAGAAACGAAATGCATGTTAACTCCACATCGTGTTCCTATCGTTGTGGTTAGGGCACGAAGGAGCTGGGAGCCAAAGGCTTTCTGACCCCGAGCGGAAGTGACAGGAAAAGAGGTGGAAGAGGAAGGTTGGAGGGGTTGACTGCCTGGAAAGCCCAGGTAAGGAGGCAGCTGCATAAGGTTGTGGCTGTGGGCCTGAGAGCCAGCTGGCCCAGGCTCCAACCCAGCTTACTTCTTAATCGCTGTGTGCCCTTGGACAAATGGTTGTTTCCTAAGCCTAAACACATTCGTTTGTATAACAGCATAGAAATGGTGCTTGGGCCACTCACAGGTTTTATGGAATAAGATAATTTATGCAGAGCTTAGTGTCTATGAATGCGCAATGAAAGATGGTTATTTTTATTGTACATATGTGATGCATGTACGTGTGTGGGTGGCTCAATGACAACCAGCGTGCAATTTAAGATCCATGCTATCTGTCACCTCTCTCTCCTGTCTCCTTAAACTTTCAGCTTGTTGAATTTAGTCTTGGCAGTTTCTGCTCTCCCTCAGGGATATGTTAGCAATCTTGTCACATCTTGTCATCTTCCAGGTGGGTGAACATGGGTTGTTTATGTATTTGATCCCTGTCTTGCCCGGTGCTGAGAGTTGTTGGCTTTGTACCCTGAGGGTTACCTCTGTGTGAGGCGTCTCTATGTCCACCTTGTCACCATCTTTGTGTTGCCTTCCAACCTCTGTGATGCTAAACACAGTACTTCTTGCACCTGCCAAACATTTGCAAATCCAAGGGGGCTGCTGGTTATGAAACACAGCTCCTAATAGGCCTCGTTAATTAGTTCCTGCCCTAATCCAGGGTGGCTTTTCATCCTTCCATCAAGCAAGGTACCCTAATTATCTGACTATAGTTGAACTTTTAAAATAAAGACAGCAGTTAAAAATGATCTTGTCTTCTCTTTGTCTCTGGTTATTCTGTCATTTAGATGGGTGAAGGGGGTGGCACAAGGGTTGGAAATTGTGTGACTTTCCGTGTTTTGCTCTTTCTTTCCTTTTATACATGAAGAATGTTTGCCTGCTTCAACCTTCCTCTGGAGAGATTCTTTCCTCTGCTACAGCTCTTGTACGACTGGGTTTGTGTTTCTTTTGTTCTCTTTCGGATCTGATGACAACAGTCACCTGGGACAGCAGGCATCTGCTTTGACCACATCTGTAGGCTTTGAGAGCATCACTGTGACACGAGAATCTGTGCTGCCGGATGCAGCCAGGGTCAGTAGCAACAGTAAATAAGAGGAAAGGCTTCAAAGACAGCTCCAACTACCTGTGCTTAGTGTTCCCACTCCGTCTCCCCGGTTCTTCCCAGATTCCTAAGTTTAAATGAAAGTGAGCCAGAGCCCAGTCTTTCTTCTCTTTCCTCATCTAGGCGGTCTCCCTTGGTGGTCTCATCTATTCTCCTGTTTCAATTGACCCTCTGCATGTGTGCAGCTCCAAAATTTTCTGCAGCCTGGAACTTTCTGCTGAACTCCAAGCTTGTATGCTCAACTTCTCTCTCAATGCACGGCTGCGCTCAGACAGGCATTTGAAACCTGTCTAAAGTAGATCTGATATTGCCCCTCAAACCAGAAAGGACAGCTTCCAATATCAGCACATGGCCCCTCTGCTTTCAGCTGCCTGCACGAAGGCTTTTGGTGGTCCTGACTCTTCATCCTCTCTCTTCCTACATCTCAGCTTCAGCTTCATGTTGCTTTGGCCCTAGAGTATGTTGAGACTATACCCCAATCTTGTTCCCCCTTTGTCCAGGCCATTGTACTTTTCCTCTTGGATGATCATGCTGGATTCCTGACTGGCCTCCCCGATTTGCTGTCCACCCCACACAGTTCTCCAAAGCGACCCTGAGGAGATTCATGGCTCCTCTTTTCCAATGTCACTATGTCATTCAGAGTCCTTGTCCAAGGCCTTTCACTGGCTATAGTGTGTTATGTGTTCTGGATCCTGTTACATCCCCTCTCTTGTACTCTCCTTTCTGTGCTCACGTCACCCTCCTTGCTGTCCCTGCTTGCTGTCTCTTAGTCTCATTATTTCACCCCGAGGTCTTAGCACTTGCTGTTCCTGCTGTTTGGATTCCATGTGCTCTGCACCTCTGCTTGGGACATCCCCATTGTTACTTACCCTACTCTGGCCCTATTCCCCGATCTCCTTAACACTTAACTACTACCACATTTATTTTATTTTTCACCATGAAGGTAGGATTTCCTTCTGTTCCATTTGCAAGACCCCAGTGATTGGCACAGAGTAGCCATTTGATGCATATTGGTTGATTAAATACATGTTGAATTGTTCTAGGAGCACCATGTTAATTTATTTATTCCCTGCAATGGCTTTATGAGCTCCATTCTACACATGAGAAAACTGAAGCACAAATAGGGTAAGCAAGTGGCTTGGCATTACATAGTTGGTAATGACCGAGCTGAGACGTAATTCAAGAAAGTCTGAGCTAAGTCTTGTGCTTCCTCATGGGGCTTCATTGCCGGGGTACAGTGTGTGGTTTTCCTGTTCTTGGGGTTGTTTGGGGACTGTGGTGCTGCTGGGTCTGGGAGGGCATGGGTTGTTGGCTGTTGTTAGCTTTTGCTGACAACAAGAGATCACAGCCTGAGGGGCTTCCACACTAGATGTTTCTCTTCTTGTGGTCCTAGAGGCTGAAGTTGGAGATCAGGGTGGGGAGGTCTGGTTTCAGTGAGGATCTCTGTCTGACTTGTGTGGAGGAGCTCTTCTCACTGTGTCCTTGGTGTGCATGTATGGGATGGAGGAAGAATGCTCTCTCTACGTCTTTTTATAAGGCCTCCAATCCTATCAGATTAGGGCTCAACCCTGTACCCCAGTTATGCTTCATTATTTTCTTTTTTTTTTGTCTTTTTGAGACAGGGTCTCGCTATGCAGTTCAGGCTGGCCTTAAGCTCACTTTGTAGCTCAGGCTGGTCTCGAACTCACAACAATCCTCCTGCCTCAGCCTCCCGAGTGCTGGGATTACAGGCATGCGCCACCATGCCCGGCTAACGCTTCATTATTTTCTAATAGCTTTGTCTCCAGATTCAGTGGAGGTTATGACTTCTACATATAAATTTTGGGGAGCACCAGGCAACCCAGAGTAGGCATTCATTCTCTGGAGTGAGTGGTCAGAGGGCTAGGGCAGGGGTTTCTTACTGAGCCAGCAAGGTGGACCTAACCACGGGCTTTGTACGGATCGAGGGAGGCTTCTGTGTAACTGGGACAATGTGAGGAGGTCTCCTTGGTGACCAGCTGCTACTGCGCCAGGCGCCCAGCTAGGTGGGCTAAGAGCACCTAGCCTTAGGTGAGATAATGCTGGTGCTGCTCTTCTTCCTGTTTTATGATTGAGGAAACTGAGGCTCCAAGAAGTTGAATGCCTTGGCTCAGGCCAGACAGAGGGAACACAGTATAATCCAGGTATGGGTTGGTCTGATTTGAGCCAATGCTCTTTACTTTAAAACGCCTATATTTTGGAAAATAAACTGAAGTAAGTTACAGGATTGTGGTCATTCTCCATAATCTTTACTGTAGTATCTGCATGAAACAAGATATTTAAAAAGCATTTTCTTGCTTGTTTGATAGTATGTAGTATGTATTTATGAGTTGTAAAAGTGTACTGGGTCTGGATTACTGGACTTTCAGGTTATTTTCTCTGTAATATTTATGGGAAAGTTACAAAAATGAAGTCAGGATAGCATGGCAGAGAGAGTTGGCGCTTACCAGGTCGTGAGTGGCCTCTCCAGGCCTCTCCCATGGCCTTGGAACTAGCCACTCCTGGTCTCTGGATCTGCACTTTCCCAGAAGGGAATGGGAGGCCACAACTGCTGGCCTCTGCAGCCTTTCCCACTCCGTGTTCTGAGGCCTGAGGTCCCACGGGCGCCCTGAGGAGCCATTGCAGTCCCTCTGAAGCCTGGTGTGTATGTGCTGGAGTTCCCTGGAACAGTGTGGGTGACGGTGGTTAGCACGTTCCCACTGGTGCTGCTGCACAGGGTGCCACGGAACGGAGGCTGTGACAGCAGGCCGGGAGGCTTCTCTGTCCTTGCTCTGCATAGACCAGCTTGGGAGCAGAATTTGGGGAAGGGGTGGAGGGAATGTGTTGGGATCCCAGGAGTTGGCACTTCGGTTCTGGGAGACATGGCGCATTGCTGATATCCTCGTGAGCACCCGCTCCCCTAGCTGCACCCCAAAGTGGCTCTCATATGACCACATCTGTACCAGTTGCATCCTCCTACATCCCAGCCCCATTTTTCCTCATGATTCTCACCATAGGCAGGCAAAGGATATACTGCTGGTATTGGTTTCCTCCTGGAAACCCTGCAACTTTGGGCCAGACAATGGTTGCATACCTGGCCATTTTCTCCAGTTGACCAGTTAGGGAATTCTGGGGTTGTCACTATTTTCACCCACCCCTCAGTCCCTTTATTGTTATTTATTTTAATTAAAATGTATGTATGTATGTATGTATGTATGTATGTATGTATGTATTTGGTACAGGGTCTCTCTATGCAGCTCAGACTCACAGTGATCCTCCTGTCTCAGCCTCCCCAGTATTGGGATTACAGGCGTGTGCCTCCACACTCGAGTTTGGAGCTGGCATAGTGTGTGGTACTGGGGATCGAACTTGAGACCTTGGGCTTGCCAGGCAGACACTTAGCCCACTGAGCTACCTCCTGAGTCCTTTATTTTTTAATTAGTACATATTTGCAGTACAGGATGATTCTAATTATTGTGATGAGTGCATAGGGGTACATAACTCACCTTAATTCTACCCCTCCTCCTTCACCCCCTCTTCACCTCTCTCAATTCCCTTCCCATTTGCAGAAGCTCTATTTCTGTTTTAACCTTTTTTTTTTCCATGTCCCTCTCCTACCCTCCTACTATTTCCTACTCCCCACTCCCCTTCATGTATTTAGTACAGGGTCTACAGGGTCTCACTACACAGATCAGACTCATAGTAATTCTCCTGTTTTCAGCCTCCCAATTTGACCAGCCCTCTTCCTCCATCTCTTGTGCCCCTTCCTGATTGAGAAAAATCTCCATACTCTTTAGTATCCATCGTTTATTTTGCTCTTTATTAATAGTTCAGGTTTCAAAAAAATAAATAACTAAAAATTCTGGGAGGGCCAGCCAAATAGCTCAGCAGATTAAAGCACTTGCAAGCAGGCACAGGGATCGGGATTTGATACCCGGGTCTGCTGTGCTGGCCCTGCCCCTGGGATGTGCTGAGATGTTGACTGAGGCTGGGCATGGTAGCACCCACCTGTAATCCCAGCACTTGGGAGACTGCAAACAGGAGAATCATTACAAGCCCTATCTGTGTAGTGAGACCCTGAACACCTTGTAAGACCCTCCCCTAAAATACAGCAAAAAAAAAAAATCAGGTTTTTCATCTAAGAGCAATTGTTTCTTACCTCTCCCACCCTCTGGGGAGTTAAGGCTCCAGTTCGAGTGACATTTAGCTGCACCTTCCTCTAATGTAAAGTTTCATTCAAAGAAGACAATGTCTGCTTTTAACTGTTCACAGCCTGCTTAATAGGAAGTGCCCTGTGTGCTGTCCTCCATGTTCCCTAGGACTAGGGTGGAGAGGCTTTTGAGCAAGCCCTTCTGTCACTAGGACAAGCTCTCAGCTTCTTAGAGACAAGCTCCAAGGAGTGAGTCTGCCATCAAGGCATTTGCCAGTGTTAGAAGAAGACAGTAGTGGCTGGAGACCTGGCCTCTGTCTTACTTCTGTCATCTCAGAACACAGAAAATGGGACCTGGGCTGAGTTGCACTGTTTGGCTTGTAGACTTGGTTGTGTCTGGCTCAGGAAAGCATAGTGCCTTGAGCTGGGGCCACTCCTTGGGTATTGGAGGAGAGGAGAAATCTCAGAGGAGGGGAGGAGAGACAGGGCAGAAGGTGACCCAAGGTGAAAGAAGCCATCAGTAGATATAGGATCGAAGTGTGTAAAAGGGCTTCAGGTTTACTCTCCTGGCAGTACAGGCAGGGCCTTGCCACTCCAGAACTCCTTCGTGCCCTGTGGTGGATGGAGGAACTGCAAGTGCCTTTCCTCCTATCTTCTCTTTTGAAGACCCCCCCACCCCCCACGAGTGTCCTCCATTTAGGATTGACAAATAAAATCTAGGATATGCAGTCAAACTCTAGGTAAATAACAAATGCTTTTTTAAGTTCAAATATGGCCCATGCAATATTTGAAACATACTAAAAAATGATTTGTTGTTTAAGGTTCAAATTGAGCTCCACCCTCTATATCTTTCTTAGCAAGACCTGGTCATCCTGTCTGGACCTCCATGGTCACTCCAGAGCTCAGTGTGTCCTGGAAAGCCTGGGCAGAGCCTGCAGTGCAAACTGCCCTTGGTCATGCTTAGTGCTCACGGAATCTGCAAGGGGCCAGCCTCAGGTAGATCTTTTGGACCTTTCTGAGTCTGGAAATGCTTTGTCCACGTGGCTCTTGTGGCCTGGAATTCTGCAATCAGCCTTGATTAGGCAGTAAAAGGGTGGGGAGATGCCTGGACTGGAAGGCAGAATCCGAGTGCAATTTGTCAGGCAGGACAGCTGTGTCCTCAGCTGTGAAGGGAACATAAGTGTCACAGTCCTGCAGTGAAGGCTGAAAGATATGTAAAAACCACTTGGCATATAAAAGGGTTTTAGTGAGTGTTAGCTGATATCATTTCAAGCCTTAGACAGGGGATGAAGTTACCCAAAGGGAAGAGGGTGGATGGAAAGAGAAGGTGTCACCCGGGGTTGCCTTGTCCCCAACTCCACTTCTCATGGGAAAATTGGCCTTCTGACCCCTGGGAAGGGGGTAGCATTTGCCCTCCCAGGAGCCAGGACATCAAGCCAGAACAGAAGGATGGAGAGATGGAGGGACTTTACCACTGAGAAGGATTGACAGAGAGTCTGAAACACCAGGACTTGGCCACAAGTCGGTTGAGGTTGGGAGGAAAGAGGGGAGGAAAGAGTGGAGAATGCAGGCAGCTATGCCTGCTGTGAACCCAGAAAGGACTGCTAGTTATCAGCACAATGATTGCATTATACTTCACACGAGGAAATATCAGCTTTATTGATGTCAGCTATAAACTGAGAAGGTGAGTTCTATAAATGATTTTGTATGGAAATTCATGAAAAATGCAACCCAACAGTACCATTTGTATCTAATGCCCAAGTATGCCCTTTACAGTATTGGAGTTCACTGCATATGCATTTCTCTTGATTTTGAAATGTCATGTGACCTTGACTTCTATCCTGCCCAGAGCAGCCTGAGCGTTCAGCTCCCTGAGTCACTGCGATTCTTCTCTGTTCTGCAGGACCAGGGCTCCAGCTCTCACTCGTATGCCAGCCTCTTTGGCTGTGACACCATCCTAATCATGCCACGTTGTTGGTTTCCAGTATAAAGCAATGGCCTAAGAGTGCGTGATGACAGTGGAGATGGTTCTGAGCCATTCTCCTGACGAGCTCTAGCACAGTTTCAGGGCCAGATCAAGCATGCCACTTGTGGCCAATGTGTCGAGGTCTAAATGTTTTACAGTTATAAGTCAAGCTAACATTTGTTCCATGCTTGTAAAATATGCTTGCTTCCTACCATGTGACTGTTAATTACGAATGCCAACTTTGATGGGTTATGAAACCCCTGGTGAATAGTTAGAGCACATTCTGGGTGTGTCTGTGGATGACTGACACATGGGCTAGCAAATTGGGGGAGACATCCACAAAGACGTGGGAGGCACCAACCAATGGGCTTGTAGCCTGGATGGGATAAAAGGAGAAAAAGAAACCAGGGTCCCAAGCTCCATGCTTTGCTGTCACCTTTGGGAATGGGTTATGTGTGTTTTTTTTAAGCTTTCCAATGCAGTCTTATACTGGTGGCACTACACTGAGTCCCCAGGCCTTCTGTATCAGTAATTTTCCTGTTGCCGAGACAAGATGCCCAACATCTGTAACTTAAGGAAGAGAGATTTCTTTCGACCTAGTAGTTTTAGAGGATTCAGAAATGACATGGGAAGGGCCGGCTACATAGCTCAGCGGACTCAAGTACCTGCTTAGGCAGAGCACAGTGGTAGGAGTTCGATCAGCCTGCCCCGCCCCTGGGGTGAGCTGAGATGGTGACTGAGAATAGGCGTGGTGGCATGTGCCTGGAATCCCAACGCTTGGGAGACTGAGAACAGAAGACTCACTACCCAGTCTGATCTACATAATGAGACCCTGTAGACCTTGTCTTAAAGACAGGAAGAAAAAAGAAAAGAAATGACATGGCAGAATAGCATGGCAGAATAAAGCTGCTTCCCACAAGGTGGCCCTGGGATGAGAAGACCCCCTCTCAGACTGTGTCCCCAGTGACCTTTCCCCTTTGATCAGGTCCCATCTGTGGACATGAGACTTGTGGGAGAGATATTAGATCGAAATCATCACGCACCCTGACCCAGATACATTTGTACCAAGCTGGAAGGTCATGTCCAAGATGAGAACTCGAGGCTATTCTGAATGCTAGAATGTTCTGTCCTTTGCCCCGAGCATCCTTTTTCTCTTACAGCATCTTGAGCCTCTGTATTAGTTTGCAGTTGCTCCTTGAGAAAATTAGTACAAATTTTGTCACTTAATACAGACTTACTCTCTTACACTTCTGGAAGCTGGAAGTCCAGGTCTTGCTGAGGTGAAATCAAGTTGTTGGCAGAGATGCATTCCTTTCCTTGCTTTGCCCAGCTCCTGGATGCTGCCTGAAGCCCTTGACTTGAAGCCTTTACTCCATGTTTAAAACCAGCAGTGTCGCATCTTTGAGCCTATAACTTTTCTTTCTCTATTACTTAGAAGAACTACTGGAACTACATTGGGCCTTCCTAGATAATCCAAGATCATATCTCGGTATTTTTAGCTACTTTTCAAATTCTCTTACATGTAAAGCAACATATTTATAGGTTCTGGAGAGTGGGGTGTGGGTGTCTTTGGAGGGGCATTTTCCTGCCTTCCATAGGATCCTCTAATTGTCTGGGCATTGCATCTTCCTGGCCAATAGCTACTGCATGGCCTAGTGATCAGCACTAATGGGAAGACTCAGCTTGAGAGGACACATGAGGCAGAATGGGCTGGAAGTGGGCTTGGATCTGCCTGGGCAAAGAACTAAAGGCTGTAGCACTTAGTATGGTGCTCCAGACATGGGGCATCAGTTCTGGGTGTGATCAGCCTCCTGCCCCATGGGGAGTAACCCGGAAGTGAAGGACCAGTGTAGGGCCCTTCAGGTTTCCGGCCCAGGGAAGGTCCCTGTTGTCTTGGCCTAAGGGTAATATTGTCCTCTCATCTTCTATTCCAGGGCTCTTATCTAGGTTCAGTGGACTCCCTGCAATTGTCTGCATGGTATTTTTCTTGTGTACATGTATTTTCCCCATCTGGAGAGGAGTTCATGGTTTTTATCCACTCCAAAGTGACCAAGAAGAGTTACATGCTACCACCTTGACCGCCGAGAACTCTCCGGTGGCCCTTTCTTTTTTTTTTTTTTTGCAGTGTAAATGGAATTTTTTATTTTTTTTCCATTTATTTTTATTTTATTAAAATACAAATGTCAATCAGACAGTTTCAAGACACCTTAACCATACAGAGTCGATGAATTAATACATTGCAAACTGTTTTCATAATGTTTTGGTATTGTACAAGGTGCATACTTAATATTATATTTACAGGTATTATTTTAGCAGATATCTCTTATCAGTGAATTAAGAGTGTAGTTGCTTACGTATCTTTTTTTATAGCTGAATTATATCAAAAATTCAATAATTATTTACCTAGTGGATGACCATAGCACTAAAAGCCGACATAATATCCTGTCCAACCACCATTAGTGCAGATCTTGCCTCTCATAGAATTATGTAGAAGCACAGCGTTATCTATCCCAACTGTACTGTCTATACACACACATCATGA
>PVKA01022042.1:0-14647 GCA_004027165.1 Ctenomys sociabilis
CTCTTTTCCCCCCTTTCTCTTCTCTCTTCTCTCTTTTCTCTTCTCTCTTCTTTCTCTTTCCTTCCTCCCTTTTCCCTGTACCTTTTTCCTTCACCCTTCCTGTTTCCATCCTTCCATGGCTTTGCTGGGGATTAAACCCCAGGCTTCAGAGGTTCTAGGAAGATATTCCTACCATTAAGCTGTATTTTTGTCCCTCTGTTCACATTCTAATTGGTTCAAAGTGATTTCTTACTGTGCTGTTATACTTCATTTATATTTTTATGGTGATTAGCCATGTTGAACATTTTTTTCATGTAACTTTTGGCTATTTGTCTTCTTTTGAGAAATATCGACTCACACACTGTCCATTTTAAAATTGAGTTTTCTTGCTATTTGATGTTCTCTTAATTTAGGTATTAAATCTTCATAAGGTGACAGTATATGAACATTTTCTCCCATTCAGAAGATTGTCCCTTTATTATTTTTGCTTAGTTGTGAGCAGTTTTTTAGTTTTACATTATCTTTTTGACTACTTCAGCTTTTCTTGCTTATGCTTTTGGAGATGTAATAAAAAAATTAAAAAAGAAATTACTCTCTTGGGGCCAGGGAGATGGCTCAATGGAATAAGCACTTCCCTGGCAAGCACAAGGGCCTGAGTTCAATCCCTAGTTCCACCAAAAAAAAAGAAAAGAAAAAGAAAATGAAATTACTGTCTAGACCACTTGGGTACTCCAGAGTTCTATGGGCCCTTTTCCCTTGTATTTACCCTTTTTTTTTTTTTTTTTAAGACAAGGCCCACTGTTTAGTATAGGCTGGCCTTGAACTCTCAGTGCTGAGATTATAGGCATGCACCCTCTTAGTAGATTTATAGTTTTAAATCTTTAATCCATTGTGATTTGTTTTGCCTATGTGTAAGGCTTAATTTCATTCTTCTACATATAACTATCTACTTGTCCCAACTTTTTATTGGAAAAAAACTAACCATTCCCCATTGTGTATTGTTGGCACCTTTGTCAAAAATAAATCCACAGTAAATGTGTGGATTTATTTCTGGGCTCTCTTATTATTTTCCTCTGATCTGTGTCTATTCTTATGTCAGCAGTTGGCAACTTCCTTGTATCTTTGCAGTAGATTTTGAAGTTACTGTGATTCCTGAAGCTTCGATCTTTTCTTCAATGTAGCTTTAGCTATTCAGGGCATTCATGTGGCCTGTCTTCTAGAGAAGACTTACAGGAATGATGCTTAAACTATTCTGTCAAAGTGGTTTATAAAATGATTGTAGTGAGAGGAAATGAAAGAAATACTCTATAATTGTTAATATAGGAATTATAAGGTAAAGAAACCAGAAAAAATGATCCATTGTTGTCTGATATGGGAGTGTTAGAGGTTAACCAAGGCCTTTGTATTTGTTCATATATGTATATATATATATATATATATATATTTTTTTTTTTTTTTTTTTTTTTTTTTTTTTTTTTTTTTTTTTTTTTTTTTTTTTTTTTTTTTTTTTTTTTTTTTTTTTTTTTTTTTTTTTTTTTTTTTTTTTTTTTTTTTTTTTTTTTAATTTATTTTTTTGGTTTCTCTTTCTTTTTCTTAACTTAATTTCACTATGAGTTCCTTGAACTCATTCTGTAGCCTAGGCTGGCCTTGAACTCAGCTGCTATCTACATGCTTTAGCCTCTTGAGTACTGGGATTATAGATGTGTATCACTACTTTCAGCTGGCCTTGCCTTTTAAGGAAGAGCAAAGGAAAGCTGGATGAAGCAGAAAGTAAATCTTTGAACCAAAGAAAGTGTGATGATTTGGGATAAACTGGTGGAAAAGCCTTTTTTCTTTAAAATTAACAATGCTTACTTTGACTAAGAGAGTGTTGCATGTGGTTGGGGAAGGCACTGTGTATTGCTCTTATACCTTAAAATACTAAAACTACTATTTGCTTTATAGTGAGCACTGAGTTCAGTCACGAACTGACCTGGAACTTAATGTTTTGACTTGTTATCAGCAGTCATTCTGAAGCATTTTAATAAATACAGATTTTAACTGGGTGTGCAACCATTAGTCTTCACAGTCAGCCTTACCTTGTTCATTGTGTTACGGCTTGCCTGGATCATACATCTATCAACCTCTGTAAACTAGTCATTTGATTTTTTATTTCCTATATTATGATTATGACATAATTATTCAATTCCTATGTTAACTGGGACTCAGTGTTTCTATAGTATTTGCCGTCACAGTCTTTAGAGTGCAGAAATTATAAGGGACTATTAGTTTAAACTGAATAATTAGGACACTGGGGAATTTATGCCCTCCAGGGAAAGACCAGAAAAACTTTTAAAAGTTGAGTGCAACAATTTTTAAAAAAAAAAATCAATCTATCTTATCTATCTACTATCTATGTATCTACCTATGTATGTATCTGTCTGTCCGTCCGTCCGTCTGTCCGTCCATCCATCCATCCAGTACAGGGTCTCTCTATGTAGCTCAGACTCATAGTGAGCCTCCTGTCTCAGCTTCCCCAGCACTGTGATTACAGGTGTGCACTACCACGTCTGGTTTCTATCTAGCTTGGTGTGCTTGGGGTTCCAGGGCCAGCATGGCATGTAGTACTGGGGATCTATAGTGGGCATCAAACCTGGGTCCTTGTGCCTGCCAGGACCACCTCAGCCCAACACTTTCTTTAAAAAAATCTATTTGGTATAGGTGTTCTCTGTGCATCTTGGACTCAGGGTTGTGCAGGGATTACAGGTGTGTGCTTGTGGAGGGGTATATGGTGTTGGGCAATTTGGCTTTATTGCTCTTTGCAATGAGCAAAAACTCTTTAAGTGGAGATTCCTGTGAATTGCAGTATTTGAATATTTGGTAATTTTAGGTTAGATTTAAGGGAAATATGTTAAGTTTGTTCAGGAGAATGCTATGAAGCAGGGGATTCTATGATTAGATATCTCAAAACTTATCTGTAGAAAGAGCAGATTAGAAAAAAGCTGAAATTATAATTTGTTAAGATACAGTGATCATTTTAATTGAAAGAAAAAGATGATTAGAGTGTTTTTTCTTAGACATTGATTATGTTTTGGCTTTGTTAAAAAAAATGATCAATTTTTTCCCTAGGTCTTTGTGTGTCACGTTGACAGAATGACCTAGACTGATGTTGATGTTTTGTGAAATAGTTCAGTTCACCTTAACTCCAAGGTCTTCCTCTGTTTTTTGTTTTTTGTTTTTTTCAGAACCAGGGATTGAACTCAGGCCCCTGTGCTTGCCAGGGAAGTGCTTATTCTGCTGAGCCATCTCCCTGTCCCCCAAGGTCTCCCTCTGAATAGCAGGCTAGTTTGCAGTAAGACCAAGGACTAGCTAATATGATCAGGCCAGTGTGAAGAGATCAGGAATTATTTTCAGTTTATTATTATTATTATTTTTTTAATTATTTTATTGAACTACAAATGTCAATCAGACAGTTTCAAGACACCTTAACAATACAGATTCGATAAATTAATACATTGCAAACTGTTTCCATAATGTTTTGGTATTGTACGAGGTACATACATGATATTATATTTACAGGTATTATTTTAGCAGATATCCCTTATCAGTGAATTAAGAGCGTAGCTGCTTACTTATCTTATTTTTTATACCTGAATTATATCAAAAATTCAATAATTATTTTCCTAGTGGATGACTGTAGTACTAGAAGCCGACATAATACCCTGTCCAACCACCATTAGTGCAGATCTTGCCTCTCATAGAATTATGTAGAAGCACAGCGTTATCTATCCCAACTGTACTATCTATACACACACATCATGATTTTTTCTTTCTACACCCCTTCCTTTGTCTACACCTGTCAAAGGTGGGCCCTCCGTTGTCATCCAACTAACTTAGGTACTTGAACTTGACACCACAATCCAACACAGTCCAGCATTCTACAATGCCATTTACAGCTCAGCTTAATATTATGGCCCCACAATGTATACTTCATTTTTATACTTTTCTGCTGGATGGTTAAGACCTAGATAGATCAAGACCTATATACCAACACATGAACTTTATATTTCCTATGTGGTCAGTGAAGTCCTCTCAGGGTTTATCTTGTACATTATTCTGTAGTTCCTTTGTCTGTGTCATCCATGTGGATGAGTCACGGCCAATGCTTGACCAGTTTGCTCTCTGTGAGAGCTTGAGAGAAAGTTTTCTCTTCATGTGACTCTCCCCAGGCACACTAAAGAACTTCAGTCTCTTTCCTCTGTGGCTCCATAATCTCCTTGTTCAGAAAATTTGGAGCTCACCTGAGTTTCATGATGTTGCAGTACAGGTTCTCTTATGTCCTGAGTCTTTGCTGACCTTGAAAGACTAGGGCAAATGAGTAGGACTAGAAATCCCATTCAAGCTGGCTTTCTCTCTACTGGGAATTTTCCCAAAGGATCTGGATACATTGTATCATAGAGATATATGTGTACCTATGTTTATAGCAGCACAATGTGTGATAGCAAAATCTTGGAAACAACCAAGATGTCCATCACATGAGGAATGGTTGAAAAAGATGTGATATTTCTATAGAATGGAGTATTACTCAGCTATTAAGAATGATAAGTTTGAAGCATTTATACTGAAGTGGATGCCACTTGAACATATACTCATAAGTGAAATAACCAAGACACACATGTGTAAATATCTATAGTCTCCCTAGTATAACAAGCGAAAAGTAGAAATACAAAAGGAAACGTACAACAACTAAAATCAATTGAGTCAGATAAGGCAAAGTGAATGGCATGTGCTGCAGGATACTAATCAGCTTTTCTTCTGGATGGTTAACAACCTAAGATCACAAGTCAGAGCTGGAGAAATAGAAGAGCTACAAGGCCAGTTTATTAGAATTAAGGAGTTCTTTTTTAATGAGAAGGATATGAAGATATGTTTTGAAATAGCTAGTGCTTCATTTTGTTTGCACAACAGTCTTAAAAAATAAACTGCACAGAAGGAACACTGTTAGGTTAAAATGAAAAGGAAGCAGTTGAAATTGTTAAATGAATTAAGGTTTCTGTATTTATTTTTTGTGTGTGCAGTGTCTCGCTACACAGCTCAGACACCTAGGGATCCTCATGATTTCCTCCTCCCTAGTGCTGGGATTATAGGCGTAAGCCATCACCCTGGACTCTATTGCAGCTCAGTGCAGCCAGGTGGGGCAGGTGCTGCATGTGGTGCCAGGGATCAAACCCTATCCCCTGAAGCTTACCTAAGCAAGCCTTGGTTGATTATATCACTGGCTTTTGTTAGAGAATTAAAAAATAGGTGAATAAGGGCGGGCAGATGATCGACTAGGTTCTATCCCTGGGTTGCCTTGCCAGCCCTGCCTCCAGAACACCTGAGATGGTGATTGAGACTGGACGTGGTGGCACATGCCTGTAATCCCTGCAAGGGAAGGCTGAAAACAAGGAAGATCACTATGAGTCTGATCTGTATAAGTGAGACCCTATGAACCATGTACTAAGTACAAAAAAAATAAGTTGTGATAAAACTTATGTCCCTGTTCTTTATAAGGACAAAAGGACCCATCTTTGTAGACTAGCTTTGTTGCAGTTTATATCTAAAATATTGCCAATAGTCTCAGATACTCAAAGTGGGGCTTTCAGAAAGTGATTGGATCATTGGGACTTTCTGTTCAAACGGTGGATTAATCATAACTGAGCATGTTATAATGTAGGGTCTCCAAATTATCTGTGTAATGAAAATACATCTTAGTTCTGATGTAATCATTTTTTTTGAAAATATATTGTTGAGGCCTGGGGAAATGGCTCAGTGGAATAAGTGCTTCCCTGGAATAAGTGCAAGGGCCTGAGCTCAATCCCTGGTTCTGCAAAAAAAAAAAAAAATATATATATATATATATAAATATAAATATATATATATATATATATATATATATATATATATATATATATATGTATGTATTTCGTTTTTTTCCAAAAGGAGAGAAGTGGGGACTAATAGGAGGAGGAATTGGGTGAATGGGGGCAAGACCTGGAGGTATGTATTGTCTTCTTCTCTTCTGTATCAATTAGTGTTGTACTAGAGAAACAGGTATAACACAAGATATTCAAATGTAAGATTGAAATTGTAAGATTGGCTTATGATCCACAGAGTGAGATGAAGTATGCAGAGTTGTCTGCACACTAGAGACCAAAGAATTCAGTCCAAGATCTGGAGTTCATTGCAGTGTCCCGTGCAAGTCTGTATCAGGAGGTTGATGGGTCTACGATGGGGAAAGCTGAAGGATCTGAGGTAGAGGCTGGTCTAGGATGGGGAAAGCTGAAGAATCTGAGGTAGAGGCCTGCCCTGGAAGCCAGGAGATGACATCTAGGCAGAAGGTTAAGACTACAGCTCCTCCAAAAAACAGAAGCAAGTCCATCCTTCTTCATTTCCCCCTTTACCATCCAGGCCACAGAGCTGCCCTAGGACTAGTCCTCTATACCCTAGGGTATAGAATTGTTGAGTTTAGTTAAGCTTCTAGACTTCTCAAGTTAACACAATCACTCCATTTTCTTTTTGTTTTCTCTGCTTCCTGGTTTCCATGAGTTGTGCTGCTTTACTCTGTCATGGCCTTTCCTCTGTGGCATTTCTGCCTTATTTCCAGCCAGACATGTACTATAAATAAGGCAAAATTAAAACTGTTTTCCTTAATATTGGTTGTCAGATATTTTAGCCAGTGACAGAAAAATGAATGATACATTAGTGTTGAGCTTAATCCTGAGAAAGTAGTTGAGCAGGAACTTGAGGTAAGGAAGTTTGCCATGTAGATTATGAAGTGTACACCAGAAAGGAAACAGCTAGTGAAAAAGTTTGTAGGGTGTGAGTTTTCATAGCATGTGTGAAGAATACAAGGTAACTAAAACACCAAAATAGGAAAGTGACAGGAGTGGAATACAAGGTAGGGCTTTGGAGGAGCAGACAATGGATCATCTTTAGAGATTATTCTCAGAGCACATTGTGACTTATGTTTAGGTTTAGTTTGGCTAAAGGAGGAGTGTGTAGGAATATGGGTACAAAAACAAGTTCAGATGTTATTTTAGTACCAGAAGTGATGGTGTTAGGAATAGTGTTACCTGGACAGATTCTGGTTGTACTTGAAGGTAGAATCAACAGCATTTCCTGATGCAACCCACTTTTATGAGATATAAAGGCAATGAAATTCAGTCAAGAGAAAAAACGTATAGAGATACATATTTGGGGTACTTAGAGCCAGCCTAGATGTATTCATCAAGGGTATAGATATGAAAAAACACAAGCCCAAAGAGTGACATTAATAGATCTGGAAGGATAGGAAAAAAGTATACAAAAAAGTGAGAAAGAAACCAAAGTGGTGAACATACTCATTTTTCTTATTCTATTTTAACTTCTTGTGAAGAGGACCATTTCTTAATGCTTATAATTTATAGCATACTGTCTGGTACTTGATGTATATTTGGCATATACAAGATACATTACTTCCATTTGAGGTATGTTGAGTTTAAGGTATCTCAAAACCAACAACCCTACAATAATGCTTATTTTTAAGTATTTTGTTAAAGGGTCCATCAAAGTCTCTTAATTTTTCTTTTAATTGAAAAATATTTTATGGGGGGATCTTTCAGAGTGTTAATATTCTGTTTATTATTGTAGTTTTTTACTCAGTAATATTGTTATCCATTGGTGGACTTAACGTGTTTTTGGTTTTGCTTTTGATGTTAAGATTTGTCTATGTTTAAGCATACATCTACTCTGTTTTATTTCTCTACACATTATTGTGGTAAACTTGCTCACTTAAAATCATCTAGTAGTGGAGTTGAAAGGGTCTTAAATAACGGAACACTTTTTGGTGATCATTATAATGAGGAGGTGATTGGGTCTTTTCCTGTTAATTATTTCTGTAATATTTTTTAAAAGTTACTAGTATTTCTTTAATTAGAACAATAGTACTTAAAGTTGACCTCTGGACTGGTGCTAATTAATAGATTCTTACTATGTGTTTGCTATGAAAAGTTTAGAATATGAGTATATGCTTAGAAATTTTTTTACCAAAGTTTGACATTATAACAGTAATTATATGACAGTTTGCAAATGTATTGGGCTGCAGCAAATTGGAAATTTAAAAAAATAATCCTTTGCCTTCATTTGGTTTGGAAAGCGCTTGGCTAGTTGGACACTTAGAATTTGAAATGTGTAGTTGATCTCTTGAATTTATGCATCATAGTGTACAGAAATCACTTATTCTTTAAGCAGTTATATTGTGAACACTCCACTGGCTTATATGAAGAAAAAAGCTCAAGAAAACAAATTGGAAAAAAGAAAGGTATAGGAAAGAAAAAATATTAATTATTGGGAGGCATGGCATGTTTCTGGAGATAGCTGATACAAATTTTCTACCACTTTTATTTGTAGCTTTGTTGGTTAATGTGTATTAGGGGCTGGTTTAGGCAGAAGCACTGCTTTTTTTGTTTGTTTGTTTTCTTTTGGTGGTACTGGGGATCAAACTCAGGACCTTGAGCTTTTGAGCTATATCACCAGACCTGGAGCACCACATTTTAAAATTGTTTTTTAAAGCAATCCTTTTTAATGTGAGAGAAGCAGAATGTTAAAGGTTCTGCATTTGTGCTCTTGTCATCAGAGAAGATACTGATTTTCAGAAGTTAAAACATGAAAAGAAGGTAAACCAGATTAGTAGTTAACATAATTAGTAGTTATATAGAGGCAAAATGATAAAATAGAAGTGAGAAATTGTTGTGAGTTCTGTTTAGTTTGGTTGTGTTAGTTTTTCTAGTTCATATTGTTGGTGAATTACTTTTCGAATCTGCGGGATATATTTTAATTGATATAGGGATTTTTTTTTTTGCCATTCTTTTAAATTGGTTATTTTTTGTTTCCTAGGAATACAGGAGTTCCCAGAAAACATTAAAAACTGTAAAGTCTTGACAGTTGTGGAAGCCAGTGTAAACCCTATATCTAAGTAAGTTGTCAGTTGAATCATAAGTTACTTTGCGGAATAAATTGTAAAGCAGCAGAATAGTACTTTACATATTTTAATGAAAAATTTGTAAGCTTTTAATTCATAAGCTATAAAAAGAATTGACTTTTAAAAAGGAACTTTGGGCTGGGTGTGTATAGCTCAGTGGTAGTGCACTTGCCTGGCCTGCATGAGGCCCTGGATTCCATCCTCAGCGTCACAGATCAGTCAGTCAGACTTCACTAACAATACAAAATAATTTTTTAAAAGGAATCTTTTTTAAATGCTTCTAATTCCATATATTACAAATAGAAAATTGAAAATTTTTTTTGTGGGGGAGGTACTAGGGATTAAATTCAGAGCCTTGACACTGATCTATAATCCAAGCCTTCAGAAAAAAATTTTTTTCTTTTATTCATAGGCAAGGTGTTGCTAAGTGCTAAATTGTCTCAGCTGGGCCTCAAGTTTTTAGTCTTCCTGCCTTATTCCCCTAGAGTATTGAATTACAGAGTTGTGCCACCACACTCAGAAGTACAAATGATTTTTGTCCAGATTACATAGATAGCTGATGTCAAAAATGAAAGTACAGCCTGGCATTGTGGCACATGCCCATATTCCCAGCACAGTAAGGTTGAGGCACGAGCATCACCATGAGTTCAAGGCTAGCCTGAGCCACCTAATGAATTAAAAGGGCCAGCCTGATGTACATAGTGAGACCATCTCCTTTAAAACAGAAAAAGAGAGAGTCGATTCTATTTGGTTTCCTTACTGATTGGTATTTGTGCAGTGGCACAAGTTTCTGAAATAATAAAAGAAACTGAAAGGTCAAAAAGCCAAAGCAACAGAACAAAATAAGCATGTGATTGTAGCATAGAGCAGAGGTTATGCATGTTCTTTTATGTCAGTAATGACTGTCAACAAAATTATTAAAGTTTTCTAAATGAAATAATAAAGCTCAAGATAAAAAATAGTATAGTTAAGTGGAAAATTGAAATCTACTTTTACATACAATAATTTTGTAGATATTGACTGATTTTTACAGACCTACAGTTGCTTCATTTGTAGTGTATGATGATATAAAGTAAAGGAAAATATGATTCCAAGTCTGATTTGTCTCAACTGCATAAAGGTTTTATACTTATAATTTGGGGTGGCATGTAAAGATGATGTATTCTCTTCATTTGAAAATAAGAACTCTTAAGTGTCAAGGTCTACCTCAGTAATTTGTAGAAGAAATAGAAATAAAGCTAATACATACAAATATTCAAATGGAATTAAATATCATTTAGCTTTTTGTATAATTTTGTATTTAGTCATTAAAACTATATAGTCTTTATTATTTAGAAGCCAAATGTTGAAATTACAAATTACCTAAACCAGTGGATTTCAAACTGAGAATATTTTAACTTCTGGGGACATTGGCAATATTTGCAGATAGATTTGGCTTCCAAAAACAATAAGGTCGGCCCCTCAAGTACTACCTGTAGGGGGCAGGATTGCAACTAAACATTTTAGTGTACAAGACTGATTCCTCACAGCAAAGAACCAGATCAGATGTTTTGGTCGCAGTTTATAACTTCTTTATCTAGTTCTTTAAGTTGATGTTAGATAAGATAAATTTTAAGGATGATCTTGTTAATGTATTTAGTACAGGGTCTATAGGGTCTCACTATGTAGATTGGACTCATAGCAGTGCTTTTGTTTTCAGCCTCCCAAGCACTGGCATTACAGGCACATGCCAGCATGCCCAGTTTCATTCTGTCTCAGTGCACCCCGAGAGTGGGGCCAGCACAGCAGGCCCAGGGATTGAATCTCTAGCCCCTATGTCTGTCTAAGCAGGCACTTTAATCTGCTGAGTTATTTGGCCAGCCCTAAAGATGATAATCTTATTTGACAGTTTTGTGCAGCTTTTGTTACCATCATACATATTACCGTGCTCTTAAAAAAAAGTTGAAATTATAGACACTGAAACAATTTTTTAAAAAGACAAATCTTAATTTGAGGGTCACCCAAAAAAAAAAAAAAAAAAAAAACTGTTTCTATTAAAAAGTATCTTGATCACATAGGTGATTTAGATTTTAATAAAAGGCAAATTCTATATATTAACTTAATTTAAATCTTGCTATATTTTATATAGGCTCCCTGATGGATTTTCTCAGCTGTTAAACCTAACCCAGTTATATCTGAATGATGCTTTCCTTGAGTTCTTGCCAGCTAATTTTGGCAGGTAAATTATAGTCTATTTTCTAAAACCACTTATTGTTAGAGCTTGTAAAATTTACAAAACTATAAGCACTTATAAGTAATCCAATTAATCACAGTTTTATGTGGTCTTCTTTTGTAATTATTTACATGCATTATGATTTTCACAGTTTATTTGCATCTTGTTGTTTTTACTTTGAGTTTATTTTCCCAAATAAGCAATCAGCAGTAAAAGTTCAAAAGAAAAAGACAAAAAAGTTTCAAAGGAAAAAAAAAAGGTTTAAATTCAGAAGTGGCAAAAAAAATATTTTAATGGGGATAATTTGTGTACTTGAGATACTGAATGCTATATACTTTGTATTTATCAAATTCTATATTATGGTTTGTTTTGTTTTGTTTTGAGTTTTTTTGGCGGGACCAGGGATTGAACTCAGGCCCTTGTGCTTATTAGGCAAGCACTTATTCTACTGCTCCATCTCCCAGGAGCTCCTTCTATATTGTTTTAACAATTGATTTAGCTATCTTCTCTACTGGAATTAAAATTCTTGAGAACAAAGAATCTGTTTCTGGCATCTGCCTAGTCTCTTCACATGTATCTCTCCCAAGTGCCTGAGTAGTTTTTTTTTTTAACAGATGAATGACCAAGAAAAACCAAATTATTGAATTTTATACTTATTAGAAAAAGTGTTATACAATTAAAATTTAATTTTACACTTCTTTTTATTTGAAATAATTAGTATACTTGTTAAGATTATTCTTCTGTGTCTGGCATTCACATTGCTTAATCTAGCTATTTTCTATTTTATAGTGAAATGTTTGTTTTGAAGAACCAGACTATTTCTTCTCTATGTCCCTTACTTGCTTCTTCTCAAAACTATACTCCTGAATTACATTATTGTTGTCTAGTCTACTATAGTAAATAGTTGTTATGTGTGTTTTCAATAAAAGTCATGAAATATGCTCTATGATTGATACCTAGAGTATTACTTTGTTGCTTTGAAAAAATGTGCATCCAGGAGGCTTACCTTTTTCCCCTACTGAAATTCTGAATAGATACAATCTTCATATTTTTTCTATTTGTACATAGTAGTTAATACATTACTTCCTATATAGTTATTATGCAATTAATACTGATTGCTTAAAAACCTTAGAATGTGAACATTAATTCTATTAATCTCTGGTCTTTGTCATATGTAATTTGTTCTCTCTCTCTCTTTTTTTTTTTGCAGATTAACTAAACTCCAGATACTAGAACTTAGAGAAAATCAGTTGAAAATGTTGCCTAAGTAAGTAAACATTCTATCCTTTTTGAAATCTAATAATTTTTTTAAATTTTTAGCTTTATTTTTGTCTTTTTGAAACAAGGTCTCACTGTGCAGTTCAGGGAGGCCTTGAACTCACTTTGTAGCCCAGGCTGGTCTCAAACTTGCTGTGATCTCCTGCCTCAGTCTCCCATAAAGTGTTTAATTCCTAGGGCCAGCCAGATAGCTCAGTGAACCAAAGCACCTGCTTAGGAAGAATGCAGTGGGCATGGGGGAGGTGTTAGGGAGTTTCTGATCCTGGCTTGTCATGCTGGCCCCTCCCCCAGGGCTGCCTGCCCCAGCAGGATCTGTGCCTCTAGGCTGAGCAATCTGCACTGGAACCAGAAAGCAATGTTCAAGATAAGGACCAGAACTCCCCGCAAAAAGAACAGTAGCTATTCTCACCACAGTGAGGACTGGAGCTGCTCCAACAAAGAGAACAGCTGAGTTAATATTGAAAAGCCAGACTGAAAAGTTTCTCCAAGAGAATCAATAGCACATCTTCCCCTCCAATTCTCCTTTCATGCTGTTGGCAGTGATCCTCAGATGGGAGTTCCACACTTTGAACCTTGCTGATTCAGTTTACTGGGTTCTTACAAATTACCTATTAATTAATCCATCACAGGTCTCTTCTCACATAAGGGTAAAGGGATAAAGTGCTACTCTGTGTTCTCTCTCTTCACCATGGTTATACTGGATGAATAAGCTCTTTAAGAAACAAAATAAGAGCCAGACTAAAGCTCCTGTTTAGGCAGAGCACAGTGGCTGTAGTTTGATCCCCAGCATGCCTTGCTGGCCCTGCCCCAGAGGCACACTGAGACCGAGATTGGGACTGGGCCTGGTGGTGGGCACCTATGGTCCCAGCAATTGGGAGGCTGAAAATAGGAGAATCATTATGATTCTGAACTGTGTAGTGAGACCATGTAGACCTTGTACTAAATTTAAAAAAAAAATCCTAAACCATTAAAAGGTTATATTTTTATTGTCTAAATGTGAGTGTAGGGCTGACCAAATAGCTCGGCAGATTAAAATACTTGCAAGCAGGTACGGGCTGGGGATTGATACCTGGGGATTGATACCCAGGCCTGGCCCACACCCGGGGTGTGAAGACAGCAATTGGTGCACCTGTCTGTAATCATAGCTCTTGGGAGGCTGTAAATAGGAAGATCACTAGTATTGAGATCCTGAACACCCTTCCCTAAAATAGAAAAGATAAAAATAAATAAATGTGAGTGCAGATTATTTTGAAGAGTTATTTGTGATCATAATATTCTAATTCCTGATAGTAATATAAAAATGTGTGTAGGTAATATCAGTGTTTAACTTAATACTATAATACTAGTAAATTAGATACTAAAAAATATAACTCCCAGCCTGCAAGAGGTCAGCTGCTGAGTTTATGACCCCTTCAATCAAAGAATGAAATCCAAAGACAAGGTTAAAAATTGAAAAAAAAAAAAGTTGAAAAACACCTGAGCACACAGGCTCCCAAATGGGGTGGCCACTGATCCCCTTTGCTGGGGGGTCATCCTGTGTGTATAACATGGGTCAATCTATTCAACCATTAAAATTACAACTACAGCCCCATAGCTCATCTTGATTTATCAGGGAAGCAGAGCACATAGCAGGCATATATGGCTAATATCCTTAACTTTGGCTTATCTATGACTTCTGAAACAGGAACCTGAGCCAGAGAGATGGCTTAGTAGAATAAGTGCTTCCCTGGTAAGCACAAGGGCCTGAGTTCAATCCCTGGTTCTGTCAAAAAGAAACAGGAACTTTTGGGGGAGGTTGGTTCCAGGTATCCTGGATGCTCTCTGTATTTAATGGACTGGGTGATAGTACAGTGCAGTAGTAATTTCAAATTCTGTTTATTCCTTAAGGAACTTTGTGCAGAAGTCTTGCCATTGTGACTTTCTCTTGAGGTCTTGCCTTCTTCAGGTGACCTCCAGCTAGTTTTGATGTGTTCTTATGCACTGACTTCCTTGACAGCCTGTCCATATCTCCTGCCTATTAATTTCTGCCTAATTAGCTCTCTGTAATTTCATAGCTCTCTGAAGAGGTCAGTTGCATTCAAGAGGGTATGGTTGGAGACTAAAGCTCTCTGGAATGCAGTCTTTTGTGTGACACAAAAGTAAATACAAGAAGCATGTAAAGCCCTTCTGAGTTCCAAAGTTAACATACTAGACCTTTT
>PVKA01022042.1:14747-37790 GCA_004027165.1 Ctenomys sociabilis
TAGAAAGGAGTAGGCAATAAATATTTAAAGATTTAAAATTTCTGAATTTAGTTCAACTTATGATACCACATTTCCAAGAAAAATGAACCTTTTGCACAGGAAATTTAAATAAAATATACCAAGATACACAAAAATGAAATTGTCCAAAACTTACTGTAAAGAAAAAAATGATTAAAG
Organism: Ctenomys sociabilis; assembly: GCA_004027165.1. Lineage (NCBI taxonomy): Eukaryota > Metazoa > Chordata > Mammalia > Rodentia > Ctenomyidae > Ctenomys > Ctenomys sociabilis. The sequence continues at coordinate 14,925 of PVKA01022042.1, forward strand.
CATATTCATAAAAAATATTAGCAATGGAGGAACAAAATTAAATAACATCTTATTCCACATTAGAAAGAAAAAAAGGACTGAGTGTGTAAGAAACTAGACTAATTAGACTGAAAGAAAAAGATCTATTCTCTTTGAATTTTATACTTAGCAAACATATCTTTGAAACTGAAAATAAAATATTTTCTAGTTACACAGACTTGAAATATTTTAATACCTCCAGATGTAGCATATAGGAAATAATGAAGCATAATTCAAAAGGCAAGAGAAGTTGCAGTAAATAATAAAGAGCTCTCAAAGTGATAGTTATGCAGGACTATATAAAATATATTAGATGAACCCTTTAAAAGGTCATTGAAGATTTCTGTGAAACAGTTCCAATCTTATTTCAGGTTATACACGTATTTTTTTTTCCATATATATATGTGTGTGGGTGTGTAAAAGATAGGGAAGAAGTAATATAAAGTCAACAAAACATGGAAATATACTTTTTAAAGTTTCTAATACTAGGAGAAGATATACGATGTTTTTCAGATAAATTATAATTCAAAGATATAGTATAAATCTTAAAACAGAAATTAAGATTAAGTAATAGTCAGAAAATTAAATACTAGTTAATTAAAAATTAAATGTTGCAAAACAATTGAACTAAGAAAAAGTTTTCATGATAGTAAAGAAGTACCAAGAATAAAACATAAGATAAATACTGAAATGACAAATAAATGACCATAACTTCTGACAATTTGGGGATAGGATATCGCACAAAGTTCTACTGTGTTGTGGACATGGATAATGACCATGACACTTACTGGTGGCCAGGTGTCAATTGTGGGACTGAGCTACAGCTATTTCCTTGAAATCCACCCCATAGATCCATGTGGAATCATGACCCATAGGGTGCAAGAGAAGTCCATTTGTAGAGTGCTGATGGAAATATTTTGCTGCTGTACGCAAAAGAATAACTGAAAGACTGCTATTGTATACCTCTTATTCTCTTGTGTTTGTTTGCCCTATTTGATGGGTTCTTTCCATTCTTGTTCATGTGGTTGTGATCATTTTGCTCCCTCTCTAGAACATCATTTAGTAGTCTGTATAGGCTTGGCTTTATCGTCATGAAATTCTTTAGTTGTTCTTTGTCATGGAAGTATTTTACTTCTCCATTATACTTGAAAGAGAGTTTTGCAGGATGTATCAGTCTGGGTTGGAATTTGTTTTCTTGCAAGACTTGAAGTACTTTGCTCCATGCTCTTCTTGCCTTGATGGTTTATGAAGAGAAATCTGCTGTTATTCTGATGGGTGTTCCTTTAAATGTGATCTGTTTCTTTTCTTGCGTGCCTTTTCATATACTGTTCCTGTGCTGAATTTCTGGGATCTTGATTATTGTATGTCTGGGAGTGTTTTTTTTTTTTTTTTTTTTTTTTAAGGGAAATAGCTTTTTGTTTATTTTTATTTTCTATAATTTTATTGAAGAACAAACAGAAGTGAGACATTTTCAAATCAAATTAGTAGAACAGATTCAGTAATCAATACATTGCATATTATTTTCATAGTGTTTTGTTGTACAAGGTGCATACATGGTACTCTATTCACAAACACTATTAGAGCAGATGCCTCTATTCAATGAATTAAAGAGAATGTAGCTTTATACCTATATTTTTTTAAAGCTTAATTATAGTACAATTTCAATAATTAATACTTTTTACATTGTTATCTTCCTAGTGGTTATCCATAGTACAAGAAGCAGACAGAATATCCTTTCCAAAGACTATTAGTTCAAATCTTTCTTCTCATAGAATTACATGAAAGTACTGCATGTTTATCCTAAGTGTATTGTTTATACAAACACAGAATGGTTCTTCCTTTGTATCCTCCTCCTCCCTTTTTTTTGTTTAGTCCTGTCAGAAATGGGTATTCTATTGTCATTCAATTATTAGAGGTGCTTGAATTGAGCGAAACAATCCAACACAGTCCAGCAGTCCACAATAGTAGTGGGTTATCCGAAGAAGTTGTTGACTAGAGCCATTTACAGCTCAGTGTATTATTATGCTTTATTTTATATACCTTGTGGGAGTGGTTTTAATTGGGTTGATATTATTTGGAGTTCTCTGTGCTTCGGTTAGCCGAATGTCAGATTGTTCCTCCATATTTGGGGAATTTTCTGCTATTACTTCTGCCCATATTTTTATATCATTTGTATTGACTCCTTCCTTCTCCTTGATGCCTATTAGTCTCACATTGTTCATTTTTGCATCGTCTTGCAGGTGTTGAATTATTTTTTCCTGTATCCTAGTTGTTTTTAAGAGATCTTTGCTTTTTTACTAGCTGCAATGGTGTCTTTAAGGTCAGAGAGTCTATTTTCACCTTCACTCAAACGGATTTGCCAGCTTGTGATTGAGGTTTTAATTTCCTGTATATCACTTTGGATCTGGTTCATACATTCTATTTCTTTCCTATATTGCTTATTCAGGGGTTCCATCATTTCTATATTCTACTTTTTTTTTTTTATCAGTGTATTCTTTAGAAGCACTTAGTACTTCTTTGATTATAGTTATCACATTTTTTACTTCAGAAATTATTTCTGATCTGATGTCTTCTATCCCTTTCTGCAGTTGTTTCTTTACTTCCAACACTGTTTCAGGTGTGCGGTTTCCAATTTCCTCTATACTAGTGTCTTCTGCATTTGTACTGTGGACTCGGGGCCTGAGACTGCTTTTTGTTCCTTCTCTTTGTCATTTTGCATACTACTGACTTTTGACCTTTGATGTAGAGCTTACATAGAGTTATTACCTTAGCACCAGGTCTGGATCTAGGAAATGCAGATTCCTCCAGGTAGGTGTGGCTTGGGTCTGGCTGCTGTGGTCCATGTCTTCCTGCTGCAGCCTTGTAGGTGAGCCCTTTGTGTCACTCTGGCAAGATGTGCTCCTAAATCAGCTGGGTGGGTCTTGCCTCTAGCCTCTTTACAGAGAGTTCTGCTGAAGGGTTCCATGCTGGGCCTGTGGTCTAGATCGCTTCAGAATCCAGCGGTCTCAGGTGGTCTCACTCATATGTCGGGCCTGCATTCTTCACATACTAGATCTTAGACACACCACTCAATAGTGATATTTGTAGGTCTTCATGTGAACCCTGATAACTAAAGAACTTGTCTAACTTTGTAATGTAAGTGAGAAATGGAGTGATCTGTTCTTTTACTAAGCTAAGATTAAGAGTTGTTAGTCCAAGAGCAAATAAAAAGGTAAAATGACAGGAAAAAACAAAGTAGGGCTATAGACTCAAATAGAGTGTACCTATTGACCATTCATTGAACAAGGCATATGTTACTGTACTATTTAAATTTAAGGGTAGGCAAACTATGGTCTATGATGAGGTGTGGCCCACTGCCCATATTTACGAAGTTTTATTGGAACTTGGTCACATTCGTTTACATGGTGCTTTTGGCTACTTTTGCTTTATAGTGGTAGAGATGAATAGTTGTGACAGAGGCTGTACAGTCCACCAAATCTAACATTTATTTTTTGACTCTCTACACACAAAAAGAAAAACATTACTTTTTTTCTATTTTGTTTTTTAGACAGGGTCTTCTAATATAGATCGTGCTGGCCTTGAACTCACTTTATACCCCAGGATGGCCTTGTACTTATTGTGACTGTGATCCTCCTGTGTCAGCCTCCCATATGCTGCAGTTACATGTGTGTGTGACCATACCCAGCTCCTAAATCATTATTTAAAACAACTATTCATAGATACTGTAATTGCATTTTTAATAATATGTTGCTTTGGGCCAGGGAGATGGCTCAGTGGAGTAAACACTTCCCTGGCAAGCGCAAGGGCCTGAGTTCAATCCCTGGTTCCACCAAAAAAAAAAAAATGTTGCTTTTCTTTTTTGTGCCCTTCCCTAAAACTATATTTATTTTTATAATTTGCTCCTGTTGTTATTAATGTATTTAATTACTACATGTGGATTTTTTATCTTGTCATGATTGCTATATTGAACTAGCATGTATTATTGCTTTCTACTTTCAGTTTTCCACATAGGATGGTATGTTCTTACATTCTTCTATGAAAATACTGGGTAGTACTCACTTTGACAGCACATGCACATACTAAAATTGCAACAGTACAGAGATTAGTGTGGCCTGTGCAAAAATATGACAGGCAAATATATGAAATATTCTGTCTTAGGAAAAAAAGCTAGAGAAATATTTTGAGTTTTAATTTACTTATTAATTTTTGTTAAATATTCAGAATAATTTGTTTTTTTAAAAAAAATTTAATCATGTATGTATGTATGTATTTGGTACAGGGTCTTGCTACACAGCTCAGAGTTGTAGTGATCCTCCTCCTGTCTGCCTCTCCAGTGCTGAGAGTACAGGCATGTACCACCGTGCCTGAGTTTGATGGCTGGCACGCATGGCATGCAGTAACAGTGATGCAGTCCAGGATCTTGTGCTTGCCAGACTGGCACTTAAGACCATCAAGCTATCTCTCCCACCCTAGAAATAATTTGTTTTCTTTTGTAATAATTTAAAGTGATCTTGCATTTTAAACACAGTTCATTTGCAAAGTGTTAACATAGGAATGCAAAATACAGTTAACCGTATTTCATCATTTCTTAATAAGGTTATTTTCTTAACTGGTACTTAGCATCTCAATGTATTAAGTAATGAGTTTTTCTAAAAATAGCAATCTATCTATCTATCTATCTATCTATCTATCTATCTATCTATCTTCCCCTTGGTTTTCCCATTCCCCTAAAAGAGTTTCTTTCCTTTTGAGCTTACTTTTAAATGATACCTTTATTGCAGGAGAAATCAAAATATGACATGGTTTATTTCATTACCAAATAAATTCATTTTTTTCTGGGTCTTCTAGTTACAGGAAAGTTTTGATATTAAGTGAAATGTTGAAAGTAATATATAATTGCTATAATTTAAATGTATAATTTGTGAATCTTAAAACCTTTTTAAAGTATTATAGCATTTAACTGAATATGTGAACAATATAATATTTACTGCTTGCTTTTTTTTTTTTTTTGAGCCTGGGTCTCGCTATGTAGTTCATACTGCTCACTATGTGGCCTAAACTGGCCTTGAACTCATGGTGATTCTCCTGTGCTAGCCTCCCAGATGCTGGGATTATAGGTGTGCTCACCCCAGTTGGCTTTCATTTATTGCTGCTTTTACCAGTTTGAAAATTTTTACAGTTATCTTGAAAGTTTACAATTATGTGACTTGGAATTACAGCAGAAATGGCTGTGTATGTGATTGATAGCTTAACTCATTAGTGATTTAAGCTGTATAAAAATTTATTCTATAGAAAAAAAGGAGTTCCACAATTTCATATTCTAGTCTTTGGTATAACTTTATTGCAGGTGCTTCCTAAGAATAGAAATAGAATAGTTCTGATCAAAACTCAAAATCAGAAAATAATTGATAATTTATATAATATTTTCTTAGCCAACATTTTTATTTGTGAAAACATATTTCATTACACAAGTGTATTTTAAACTTTGAAATTTGAAAGCTGCTGTGTAAGTACTTTTATGTAGTTAATTCTTTATTATTCTGTTGTGACTAGAACCATGAACAGACTGACCCAGCTGGAAAGACTAGATTTGGGCAGTAACGAGTTCACAGAAGTGGTAAGTTCTCACCAATTTCACTAGCTCTAGGTCTTATGTATGAGGAGACACAAAAAAGCGAAAATTACAATATTTCTCTTAAAATTTTTGTGCTGTTTTGAAGTATATAAAAAAAAAAGTTTGTAATTTGAACTTTCTAGACTAGCATGAAAATTAGTGGAAAATCTGGGAGACGTGAGATAATATAAAATAAATGAGAAGTTCAGTGATGAGATGCCTAGATGTTTTTTAGCATAGGAAGCAAAGTTTGACAGATTAGAAATGAAAAAATTTCATTAGAATGCAGCTGAGGCATGCATGGTTGCACATGCCTATAATCTCATTACTGACGAGGTTGAGGCAGGAGGATTGATTCAAGTTTGCTGCCATTCTCACTACATAGTGAGTTCAAGACCAGCCTGAACTACATAGGGAGACCCTGTCTAAAAACAAACAGAAAAAATCCTATATGTATGTGCATATACATGATAACGTTCAAAGTACTACCAGGGTTGTAGTGAATTATTCATGATACGATACTTCTCTATAATTATATTTTGCAATTAAAAGGGGAAATAATTGAATGAAACACGGTTAGTCTTGAGTTTGTATTCAGACTTGTCGGCTGTGTTGAGTCAGAAAATAAGCTTGATGGGCTGGGTGTGGTAATATATGCCTGTAATCCCAGGTCACCCTGGGCTATAAAGTGAGTTCAAGGCTATCCTGAACTGCATAGTAAAACTGTCTCAAAAAGAACAGTTCCTAAAGCTGATTGTCATGGTTTAATTTTGTGTTTTGGGGGGAGTTTTTTTGCAGAGGGTGGTAAGGTCTCATTATGTAGTGTACACTGCCTTGAACTCACTATGTAGCCCAGGGTGTCTTCAAACTTGTGACAGTTTTCCTGCTTTAGCTGCCCAAGTGCTGGAATTGCAGGCATGTGTCTTCAAACCTAGCCTGGCCAGAATTTAATTTTCAAATTAAAAATTTTCAAATTCCAAGTTCAAATTTTAGTTTTAGTTTTGTTGTTCAAATTGTGGTAGCATTCAAGTGGTAAAGAAAAGAATTTCTCAGCACTGTCTGTTGTAGCATTGACTTGTATTATTGGTGTACTGTACATTTCAGTTGTAGTCAGTGGCATGCTTTTGGAATATCTTGTATTTTCTGTCTTTTCATGTTTTTTATGATGTTTAAACTGAAAATGATGTCTGACGTATTTCACTGTGTTGTTTTTGTTTCTTATAAAAATATGCACCATTCTGGTCTTTGAACATTAAATAATTTTTATAAACTAATGGAATTACAACATAAGATAAACCACACAAGGAAATTTATTTTAATCCTACTTAGATCTGGAATTCTTACCTAAATTATCATGTTAGCAGTAAATCTAACTTCATTTTTTATTTGCAGAACTGGGGATTGAACTCAGGCCCTTGCACTTGTCAGGGAAGTGCTTATTCCACTGAGCCATCTCCCCGGCCCCAGCAGTAAATCTAAATGACATGGGGCCAGGGAAATGGCTCAGTAGAATAAGCGCTTCCATGGCAAGCACAAGGGTCTGAGTTCAATCCCCGGCTCTACGAAAAAAAAAAAAAATTCTAAATGACATGACTTTTCTGGTATTCATGTTCTCATTCATGTCGTTATGGTAATTAGATATGATAGTACTCTTTGCTGTCATAATCACTGATTGTTCATGGAGACATTCAAATCTTCAGCCTCAAAAAGCCAGTTGCCAAAAGAAAATTTTGCCTCCATGCCATCGTCTACCACAATGCTTGGATTATTTTAGCTCTTTAGCATTGCACTACAAGGAATTTTCCACCTTGTGATTAGAATTGCCTCTAGGACTTTTAGGTCACTGAATATTACTGTCCTGTGGTTATGTCTCTGCTCATTTGCCCTTCCCTTATTACTGGAGTTAAGATATAGGTTCCATTTTTACTATTCTTTATTAATGTTGGCAAGAATGTGTTTGTAATTTTACTAAGATTTCCTAAAAGGTTGTGTATCTTTTATTGATAATGAGATCTTTTTATTGTATACTTTTTTTTTTTTTTTTTTTGTCTTCTTGAGACAGGGTCTCACTATGCAGTTCAGGCTGGCCTTCAGCTCACTTTCTAGCTCAGGCTGGTCTCGAACTCACAACAATCTGAGTGCTGGGATTACAGGCATGCGCCACCACACCCGGCTTATTGTATACTTTTGAGTAGTGGATTCTGTCTTTATTAATTGTATAATACAATTAATATATAATATTAATATATTAATTGCATAGTTCAAAGCTTAATAAGTTTTATGTAATCCAGATTATAAAATATCTATTAATTTCTTTTTTAATAATTTTATTTAGCTATGAAAAGTGGACAGTCTCACATTTTAGTGCTATACCAGTATCCCCTTTATTTTATTTTGATATCACGAATTGAACTCAGGACCTTATATTTTATGCCACTTAGCTATAAATTTTTTTTTTTTGTACTGGGAATTGAACTCAGGATCTTGAACTTGCCAGGCATGCGCTGTGCCACAGAGCTGTATCCCTGGCCCCTTATTTAATATTTTGAAACTAAAAGTTAATATTAGAAATTCCCAGGGCTGCTTTTGTCAGATAAGTATATAACTTTACAAATAAATAAATACTTACATAAATTAACTGAACTTGCCCTTCTCTCATCAGCCTGAAGTACTTGAACAACTTAGTGGACTGAAAGAATTTTGGATGGATGGCAATAGACTAACTTTTATTCCAGGGGTATGTATATGAAGTTCTAAATGACTGTACATGTTGCTGCCTCTCCTTTGAAATAGCTGAGCTATGTATTTTAGTTAGAAAATGAATTATAACCAGGTGTAGTTAGAAAATGAATTATAACCAGGTGATGTGTGTCTGGTATCCCAGCATTCGTAAGGTTAACGCAGGAGGATCTCTGAGGATTTGAGGGCATCCTGAGCTGTATAGTGAGAATCTGTCTCAAAAAAAGAGATAATTTAATTTCTTATTAAACAAAAACTTTTTTTTTTTTTTTTGAGACAGGGTCTTAAGTAGCCCAGGCAGGCCTCAAACTCATGGATATCCTCATGCCTCAGACTCCCAAGTGCTGGAATTACAGGTGTGCACCACCACTGTGCCTAGCACAACATATTTTTTAAGACCGTTAGCATATTCCTGATTAAAATCTGAAAGTTCCCATAAATAATCTTGTCAGTTTATTTTTTAATGCTGTAGTCCCCTTTTCATTTGCTACAATTAAATTTATATCAGTATTCGAAATTATGTCAGTATTCCTAGGGAATTGTTAAACTAAGATGCTTTCTTCCTCTCCCTCGCTGCTGCCTCCTTCCCTCCCTCCCACCCCGTAGGTGGGTTGTCTCTTTCTGTCTCTGTGTGTGTGTCTGTCTGTCTCTGTCCTCTGTCACACATATCACACCACATCCACACCCACACTGGGGATTGAAACCCAAGTTGCAGAAATTGAATTTCTATTTTCCTAGGGAATTGTTACACTGGGTTGATCCGCCCCTCCCCTCCCCTCCCTTCTCTGCCCCTCCCCTCCCCTCCCGCAGTCCAAAGCTTAATAAGTTTTATGTAATCCATATTATAGAATATCTGGAGATTGAAACTCAGGCCATTACACTGAGCCATACTCCCAGCCTTTTACATTTTTTTATTTAAAGATAGTGTCTGGCTGAGTTGCCCTGTTAGGTTTGAACTTGGAATCCTGCCTCAGCCTCTCAGAATTTTAGGATTTCAGATATGCCCCCCCACTCCCCCACACACATCATGCTTAGCAAAACAAGGATGATTTTTGTGAACTTTCTATCTTACCAGCTGGTAATTTATATACTCCTGTGTCTAAAGAAATCACAAGAATTGTATTCTGTTTTCCTAGGAGGTGATATCAAAGACAGTTAAATTCCTAAAGAAAAATATATGTCCTTTGCCTGTCTGAGGAACTAAAATTATAGGAGTCCTTAGACTTTTTTTTAGGCCTTAGACTTTTTATTGAAAATATTTATTGTGGTATTTAAAAAAAATTTGAGATCTAGTTCTCCCACTGCCCCCACCATGGGTTCCAGCAGCTCTGGAGTCAGGAGGAGGAACAGCAGCGGTCAGGCTGCGTAGCTCCGCGAGGCTCAGGTGCGTCTCGACCTACAGCTTCCACACGTGTCCCCCCACGCGCTGTGATGCCCAAGAGGAAGGTCAGCTGGCCCGAAGGGGCGGCGAAGGAGGAGCCAAAGAGGAGATCGCTGAGGTTGTCAGCTAAACCTGTTCTAATTAAAGTGGAAGCTAAAAAAGGCATGGGGAAAGGATAAATCTTCGGACAAAAAAAACGCAAGCAAAAGGGAAAAGGGGAGCCACGGGAAAACAGGCTGAAGTGGCTAACCAAGAAACCAAGGAAGATTTCCCTGTGGAGAACGGAGAAACTAAAACTGAGGAGAGTGCAGCTTCTGATGAAGCAGAAGAGAAAGAAGCCTGATTAATCACACACCATGTCTCCCTTCTTGTACAATCCAGAGGAATATTTTCATCAACTATTTTGTAAATGCAAGTTTTTTAGTAGCTCTAGAAACATTTTTAAAAAGGAGGGAACCCCACCTCATCGCATTTTTTAAGTAAATGATTTTTTTTAGGGGTGAAATCATTCGCTGGTTGTTTATTTTTTGGTACAACCAGAAATAGTGGGATATTGAATTGTGGCAGGCTTTGACTGTCTTGGGTGTCAGCTTAACATTCCATAGGTGGGGGTTTTATATCCTGCAATACAAAGCATACTAAATGGCAATTTGGAATTACAGTCCTGTATTTAATATGTCTTGGATACTTTAAATGACTTCTATACCCATGTTTGTGGTAGAATTGTTTCCAAAAGAAAACTACATCCTAATTGTTGCCCTGTCAGAACCTTGTGCACCTGTAACATCTTTGGTAGTGATAGTCTGGTTTGCCTCATTTTGTTAATGTGCTGTGAAAGATCAAAAATTTGAATACATAGTGTATGTGGTACAAAATTGTGAATTGGTAGGACTTAAGTAACACTTTTTCAGCATTTAAAGATACCAGGTACTTAATCCTCTTACAGAAAATTTCCCTCTAAATTTGAAGTTGGAAAGTCACTGGAACAACTGAAAAACAATATATGGCTTTTTTGGTATGTGTGTTAAGAATTGTGTACAGAGTGAATCATGTGTACTGATCCTCAACACAACCAGTAAAATCTCAAATATTGAAGACAAAAGAAAATTTTGAATCATTTTCCTTTAACATAAACAATTATGCTAAACTTGGAATTAGGTTTGTTACTTAAAACTTTTCATCCGTTATTTGATAATTATGTATTTTTAAACTTACAGTTTATTGGTAGTTTGAAACAGCTCATATATTTGGATGTTTCAAAAAATAATATTGAAATGGTTGAAGAAGGAATTTCAGCATGTGAAAACCTCCAAGACCTCCTGTTATCAAGCAATTCACTTCAACAACTGCCTGATACTATTGGTTTGTATTGCTTTCAAATTAATATAATTTTCATTAAGGAGAATATAAAATTTCCACACAAACTCATTTTGTTGTAAGATAGCTTTACTATATTGCTATGGAAAAATTATTTGAAGTTTTCCTAATATGATCAGATATATTATTTACTCCTTTTTGACTTACTATATGGGATTTTGTTTTTTTTTAATCATGGGATGGAACCCAGAAAAATTTTATTTTGGGACAAAGTCTTCCTAAGTTACTTGGGCTGATCTCAAACTTCAGAGCCTCCTTACATTAGAGTGCTGAAATAATAAGCATATGCCCCCATGTCTGGCTGTTACTGTGTGTTTTTTATTTATTTATTTATTTACTTTTGTTTTTAATATTTAGCCATAGTCTTTACTTTCCATCCTACTTTTAAATATTCATAAGAAAACACTTCTTGAACAAATCCTATGAGAGACCTACAGTTATTGAATCTATTTCTGAACATTGATGAACTAGCAAGAGAATTGTTTGGATAAAATGACTGAAGTAATCTTATCTTTATGATGCTTGAATATAAAAACTAAAAAATTATTTTCTCAGTTGAATTACATAGTTGATTTAAGGTACATTTTGCAAATTCATTAGGATTCTATTTCATTCTAATTTAATCAACACTTAATTTTTGAAATAAAATATTTTACTGTTGCAATATTTGTATTTATAGCATCATTTGTTATACAGCTGTCAACAGCCTTCACTCTACTACTTGTTTAATCTCTTAATTCATTGAATTTGTATTGCATTTTCTGTCTGTACTGTGGCATTGTTTTTTGGTGCAGGGCTGAAGCAGTAGACAGTGCAGACAGAAAGTCCCATTTCTTTAAAGACTTGAATTTTAGCGAGGGTTAATAAAACAAATTTGGACTGTTAAAATGTGGTGTATAGAGAAATTGAAAATGTGGGTTTAGGTAACAGTTGGGAGATGAAGTCTCTTTTTGAAAGGTTGGCTGGTAAAGTTTTAGTCTTGTTATATGTAATGTGTTTCACATTAACTGTGTGGATTTGATTCTATGTTGAGCTTAAAAATTGTATATTCTTAATAGGTTCATTGAAGAATGTTACAACTCTTAAGATAGATGAAAATCAATTAATGTATCTACCAGAATCTATAGGAGGGTAAGTTTTCTGTGGAAGTATGTAAGATCATTGAAGATTTTGCTTTTAGTCTAGGTTGCTATATTTATTTTCAGATATTTGTGTCAATAATGTCTAAAGGAGGGGCTGGCCAAATAGCTCAGCAGATTAAAACACCTGCAGGCAGGCACAGGGGTGGGGCTCACTCCCCAGGGGCACGTTGAGACAGTAATGGAAACTGGGCTTGGTGGCACACTCCTGTAATCCCATTTCTTGGGAGGCCTTAAATAGGTGGATTGGTAAACAGGTGGATTGGATCACTAAGAGAGCTGTAGACCCTTCCCTAAAGTACAGAAGGAAAAGAAAAAAAAGAAACATCTAAAGGAAATTCCACAAATACTTAAGTAATTGGTAAACATGTGGGTGGTTTTTTTTTTATCATAAAAACATAACTTTGTGAAATTTAGTTTTATAAAGCTTCACTAGGCTTGTTAATGTCAGATATTAATATATTCTTAAGTGTTGGTCATATAGGAAATCTTGCTTTGAATAATATGTATTCTTATATAATTAAAGGCTAATATCAATAGAAGAACTGGATTGTAGTTTCAATGAAATTGAAGCTTTGCCTTCATCTATTGGACAGCTTAATAATATAAGAACTTTTGCTGCAGATCATAATTACCTACAGCAGCTACCCGCAGAGGTACAGTACTTGAAATTTGTTTCAGGCTGTTGTCTTCTTTTTCTAATTGTTTTTATTGATATTTAGTATTATTTTCTCTCTAAACTTATTTCTTTTCTAATAGTTATGTTAATTCAGAGCATATACCTATATAATGCCTTTGTATGTGAAAATTAGTTAAGAATGAACTTATTCATTTATAAAGTCAAAGAATATTTTTTTACAACATTTAACTATGTTATTTGCATGTTCATTACCTATTGGCCACATTTTTTATCTTCAGTTTATTTTTCTGTTTCAGATTGGAAATTGGAAAAATGTAACTGTGCTGTTTCTTCATTCTAATAAACTTGAGATACTTCCAGAGGAAATGGGTGATATGCAAAAATTAAAAGTCATTAATTTAAGTGACAATAGGTTTGTAGTATTATCTTCATCTGTTGGCTGTAGATAATACTGATTGAAATTAAAATTCATATGATATGCTTTAGAATAGCTAATGGTGTTCCCCTTTTTACATATATATATATATATATGTTTTGTTTTGTTTTTTCCTGTGGTTCCACAGGCGCGCGTCACCGCACCCGGGTTGCAGGTGGGGCCGGGCGGCGCACCGCACCGGTATATGGGGCTGAGGCGGCATAGGGAACCAGGAATCGAACCCTGGTCCCTGTGTTTACCTATGCAAGCTTTTTAGTCCGCTGAGCTATACCGCCGGCCCCTTTACGTATATTTTTAATATGCTTTGTAAATAGAACGTTCTAATTTATGTGATGTAATTAATTATCATACTGTGGTTGTTGCTGTTTGTTTTTGGTCAACTTAGCCTACCATCTTTATTTATTCTCTTACTATCTTTTTTTATTGCTAACATTAGCTCTTTACCTTAATACAACTGTTGAACAAAGTATGTTTAGAATGTAATCTGTTTCTTATATTTTTCTTGGCTAAGTTATACTCATTTATGCAGCTTGAGCTGCAAACTAAAATATATATAAAAAAATTTAAAATTAAAAATGCTGAAGGATGATAAAATACCATGTATTTCACAGGGTTTTCCAAACAACACTGTGAGATAGTAAAACAGGTATTCCCACTTAATGTAGGAGAAATTTAGGACTCATATTTAAGGTGACTCATGCAGTTTGTAAGGTAGGCTATAATAGAATCTGGCTTTTTGACTGTTTAACAGTGTTCTGACTTATATTTTACTTAAAAAAAAAAACAAAAAAAACAAAAAAAAAACACTACTTTATTAAAAGTTGCATCCTGTACTTACATTTTCTCAAACCAGAGTACTAGACTAGGTTCTGACAAACTGGCTTTAAAGGTAGGTACAGAAGACAGTGAGGCCTAAGATTACAAGTTTAATTAAGCTATTGTATTTTATTTTTATTTTTTTAGGGAGGCACCCTCAGAATGCCTTCAGGGCAGGTCTGAGTTGGCTTGAGGATCTGGGGATCAAACCATAGCATCCTGAGCCTGACTGCTTTATTTAAGCAGGCATTTAAACAACTGAGCTAATGGGCAGGCCCCTAGACTATTTTAAATAGGGTCCTATTTCAAGTTAGCATCTTATCAAGCAGTTATATTACTTGTTTATTATCATAAAATATTCCTTATTATGACAAATACTGATTGAAAAAAATACAGAGCAGTACAGTTTTTATAACTATGTCTAAAAATTTGTTCACTCTACATATAAATAAAAACAGCAGTTTTATGAGACATCATAAATGTTTTATGAGACATCGTTTAATGTATCCTGTCTTTTCTATAAGGCAAGGGAAATTGTTATTTTTAACAATTTTTAACTTACTAGAGAAACAAAATTTTTGCCTGTTTTGTTTAAGCAATTAATATTTTAAAGCTAGATTTTTGCCTTGTGTCCTATACAAAGACCTGTATTGGGATTTTTCTTTATATAGTATTTTTCAGAAGACTTTTAGATTTAGGTTTTGTTCATTTTAGTTTTGTAGTTCTAAGGATTAAACTCAGGGCCTCTAAATGCTAGATTAGTGCTCTATGAGTGAGCTATACTTCCAACCCTGAATTTTAAATGCTTGTATTTTAAAGTTTAATTTTTTTCTTACAGATTAAAGAATTTGCCCTTTAGCTTTACAAAGCTACAACAGTTGACTGCTATGTGGCTTTCAGATAATCAGGTGAGCATTCTGATTTTGTAAAGTATTGGAAATTTGTTTGTGTTACATAGTTAGGCACTCTTAATTTACACAGGGCCATTTAGAGGTTCGCCAAAAAATGTATACACACTTTAGCAATTCACCATGTTACTGAATGTCAGGAAGCTAACAGCCACCACTTTGAGCACCTGTTGTAATTGTAGAGGCCAAAGATAACTTGTTTTAATTCATGATGTCTCAATAAATTGGGCATTAAAATATTTGCGTAAGTTTTTCTTTTTGTATAGAAAAAATTCTACATTTTTAGTGTAGAATACATAAAATTAGAAGCATAATTTTTTATAACAAAGACATAGGTTTATAATTAAATCCTATAGAGCTTGCCTATTTTTTATACCTGTAAAAAGATAGATTATGAAAAGATGTAATTTAATACATGTTTAAGTATACTGGGGGCCTGCTGGTTAGCTCTGTTGTTTTAAGTGCCTGCTCATGCAAACTCAGTCAGGCGCAGGATACCTGGTTTGATCCCTAGCTCCATATGCCTTACCACACCTGCCCTTAAGGCAGCCTGAGCCAGCCAAAAGAAGGAAAAAATCCTTCTCAACTTTTATAGGGCTGGCCAAATAGCTCAGTGGATTAAAGCATCTGCTTAGGCAGACACAGAGGCTGGGAGTTCGATCCCCTTGCCTGCTGTGCCAGCCCCACCCCCACCTCTGGTTGGCACACTGAAAGGGCAGTTGAGACTGGGCGTGGTGGCACATACCTGTAATCCCAGCACTTGGGAGGCTGTACACAGGAGAATCACTATGAGGCCGATCTACACAGTGGGACCCTGTACACCCTGTCCTAAGTTTTAAAAAAAAAGAATACAGCTCATTGTGGCTTCGGGTGTTTTGTTTTTGACTAGGGATTAAACCCTGGTCTAAGGTACACTAAGAGTGCACCTGAGCAAGTACACTAAGCAAGTACCCTACCCCAGAGTTACATATGTTCCTGATAATTCCCATCTCTACCTTTTTTCTTTTTTTTTTTTTTTTTTTTGAGACAGGGCCTCACTAAAATGCCCAAGCTGGCCTCAAACATGCAGTCCTCCTTTCCTCAACCTTCTGAGTAGCCGAGATTACAGGTGTGCACCACCATGCACAGCACAATATGTTGTTTTCAGTTGTAGTCAGCATGATGTTCAGTAGCGCTCTTAATTTCTTCCAACTCTCTAATGGAATTTGTATGCTTTAATCACTGTATTGTAATTAGTCTTCTAGCTCAATTCTTTCATTCTTTTTCTGTGTTCTGTTTTTTATTTCACATGTAAGTGATGTTGTATTTGTAATCTATATCTGGCTTACTTCATTTAGCACAATGTGCTCAAAGATTATTCATGTTGTTATAAATAACAGGATTTTTTGTAAAGCTAAATAGTATTTTAGTGGATATATATTTCACATTTTCTTAACCCATTCATCCATTGATGAACACTTAGATTCATCTATCTTTGCTATTGTGAGTGGTACTGTAATAAACATGGGAATACAGATATCTTACTGACATACTGGTTGAATTTCATTTGGATATGATTGCTTACTCATACAGTAGTTTTGTTTTGTTTTGTTTTTTGAGACAGGGTCTCACTATGCAGTTCAGGCTGTCCTTAAGCTCACTTTGTAGCTCAGGCCGGTCTCAAACTCACAACAATCTTCCTGCCTCACCCTCCCAAGTGCTGGAATTACGGGCATGCACCACCACACCTGGCCCATACAGTAGTTCTGTTCAAGATCCTCTATACTGTTTTCTATAATGACTGTTAATTTACATTCTTACCAACATTTGCAAGGCCCTTGCAATGTGTAATCTGTTGAGCCTTTTAATTAAAAAGCTAATGCTTACTATTTGACTTTAAGCAATACCTTACAATTTATCTGAAGCTATATTTTCCCAGGGTTTGTATATACTAGTCCCATTACCTTTAACTATAGGTATTCTTCAGTCCTCTGTTTTTCACAATTTTTAAAGAAGGTAATATCTTCACCATATAATCTAGGAAATGGAGAAGGATTTTTAAGCAACATTGAAAAGAACTTACTAGTATCACTGTAGAAGTACAGAGGTACAAATCAGTTCTGCACAAACTTGTGATGTTTCTAATTTGCTCAGCTGTGTGATAAAGAGAAAGCTCACAGTAAAAATCTGCACTGTCTTTGCCATGTCGGGTATAAGAAAATGATAACACAGAAAGGAGATTGTGTTTATTTATTTATTTGTATTTTAGGGAAAGGTCTACAGGGTTCAGGGTCTCACTACTAGATCGGACTTGTAGTGGTCCGCCTGTTTATAGCGACCGAGGAGCTGGGATTACAGGTGCACGCCTCCACATCCAGTCTCAATTGATCTCTCAGCATGTCCCAGGAGCAGGGCCAGCACAGTAGACCCAAGGATTGAACCCCGGCTGCTGCGCCTGCTTGCAGGCTCTTTAAACCACTGAGCTATTTGGCCAGCATAAGATCTTGTTCATGGACAAGAAAATGCTTTAAATGAGATGTAGTATAATAAAAAGAGAAGCAAAACCGGAGCCAAATAATGAGAATGTCAAAAGGTTAAGGAAGTGTTATAGAAACAGTGATGTAGGAGAGATATATGGTGTCTGCTACCTTACTCTGATGGCTTTTCTCTTTGACTGACTGCTACTCAGTCTCCTTTTGAAGGAATATTTATTCTTCCCTGTCTTATGGTACCTTTATTTGAAGTTATTTTCTGTATTCTTCTTTTGTAACAATATCCTTATCCCATTGCCTATATCCAAACTCCATTCATATAGCTTAATGCCTTATTAATGTTGCCACCTAAATAATTCAACCAGCTTATAATTGAGCATACTGTTTTCTGCTCCAGATATTTCTTTTTCCTAGATTATCTTAACTCATTAAAAAGTACTTGATGGGGGCATAGACATGGACATATAATTTAACTGCTATTTTTCCCTGTACTTTTGTTCAGTTTATCACCAAAACCCTGTTGCATCTTAATGAACATGTTTATTGCACTATCCTATGCTTTTTTTGTTGTTGTTCCAGGGTTCAAACTCATGACCTTATGCTTGCCAGACAGGCACTTAAGTCACTGAGCTACGTCCCCGGGCCTTTACTACTGCTTTCTTAAATATTGCCCTCTGTCATCCTTCATACAGATTTGCGCTAGTAAAGTAACCACAGCTGTCATTTTAATTGATTCAAATTGAAATTACTAGAAATAGTGATTTTTTTTTTTAGTCTTCTAGCCTTACTTCATTTCATGTGACATGTTAAAATGATATTTGACTATGTAGAGTTAAATATGTTATTAGTTTCAACATATTGCCTTTTTAAAATGTAGAAAATCTAAAATTACTCATAATTTGCAACATGTTACAATTCTAGTAGACAATGCTGATTAGGCTATTAGGATTTCTAACATCTGCTGACAGTGCTATCTACACTTCCAAATCTTTCTCTTAAATCTAATCTTACCCACACTGTAACTGACGTAATCTTTTAATCTAATCCCAGCATTAACCTAATTTAAATCTTTTCACAATTTTTTATTCATATATGCCTCAAGACCCTGTTTATCATGTACTACATCACCACCTCTTACACCTTTATTCTCATCCACCAAATGATTTCTACTCTGTTGAAACATTCTTTTGTTCCTATACCTGCCTTATTTTCTTTTCCTCACTTTATACTTTTTTCAAAATTTTTTCCTAATCATTTAAGACTTGCGAATACTTACCTCTCTATGTTCTCTTATCACCCTGTACCTTGTCTGTCTTGTAATTATACTATATTGCCATTCTTGTTACTTCTAGTCTCCCATTCACATACTCCACAAACTCAGTGACAGTATTTATTTTGCTTTCCCCTCTGTATTAAGTGCCTATCATATTGCTTTAGTATAAAAGATTCTGAGTAAATATCTGTTAGATGAGCAATTTTTGATTTTAAAGAAGTACTTAAGGCTTATATTCTTGGAATTATGGCAAGTAGTGAAATGAGGGATAATGGCCCTTATCTATTAAATAGGATTAAAGAATAATAGATGCTCAGGGCACAGTATTGTCTCCATAGATAATTCTTTCTTTTTTTTCTCCAACTTTGAGACACAATCTTGCTGTGCAGTTCAGGCTGATCTTTAGCTCATTTTGTAGCCCAGGCTGGTCTCAGACTTGCAGCAATCATCTTGCCTCAGCCTCCTGAGTGCTAGGATTATAAATGTGTGCCACCACACCTGGCTTCTGTAAATAATTCATAATTCCATTCTGTATCCTTATACTCCATAAATAACAAGTGATTAGGGCTGGGGAGATAGCTTAGTGCAATAAATGCTTTCCTGTATAGCAACACAAGGTCCTGAGTTCAACCCCTGGAACCACCCTCCCCCCAAAAAACAAAAACCAAGTTTTTTAGAACATCTTTATTGAAATATGTAGTTCAGATGCTGTATTCCACCTCTACTAAAGTGTATGAGGTTTTTTTAATATGTTCAGAGTTGGAAAAAATTTTAGCTGGGCTGGGGAGATGGCTCAGTAGGGTAAGCGCTTCCCTGGCAAGTGCAAGGGCCTGAGTTCAATCCCTGGTTCCGGAAAAAATAAATAAATAAATAAATAAATTAGTAGCTAATTTTAGAATATTTTCTAGGGGTTTTAATTTTAAAAAGTCACATAATTTCAGTATTCCCATTTAAAGGAGGCTTTTTTCCTTTCTCACCATACTGTTCACTCACTAAGAAATGACCTAAGAATGTATCTGTATTATCTGCATTTTTTATCTGCTGAATTCCTATGACTGCCAAAAGATTTTGGATAAAAGAAGTGTGAGGCAGGAGGATTGTTGTGAGTTCGAGACCAGCCTGAGCTACAAAGTGAGCTTAAGGCCAGCCTGAACTGCATAGTGAGACCCTGTCTCAAAAAGACAAAAAAAAAAAAAAAAAAAAGAAGTGTGAATACAGGTTGAATTTCCCTTACCTAAAATACTTGGAACCAGAAGTGTATCAGATTTCTTTTTTCAAATTTTGCATTTTTTACTAATATATAATGAGATGTCTTAGGGATTTAAGTCTAAACTTAGAATTAATTGTTTCATATATATCTTCTATAAATTGCCTGTGACCTGTCATGTGAAGTTGGGTATGAGACCTTTCCACGTATGGCATTCTTGTCCACACACAAAGATGTTAATGATTTTGTAGTATTTAAAGATTTTTGGATTAGTGATGCTCAGCCTGTAGATGGATACTTTCAGAAAGTTAGCAGATAACAAGAACAGGGATTCAGTATAGAGGCAAGGGTTATATACCTCAGTAGAACAGGAGTTTAAATTTGTGACTGTAGGTGTAATGATCTCAAAACATTTTAAGTGCTTTCACTATCTCCTCAGTAGATAGATCTAGTGTGAGAGAATAGGTAGCCTGGTTGAGGTTTCAGGTAAGTACAGTCTTAGGAAAGGAATAGAAGTCAGTTTTGAAATTGTTAGATGCTTTGATTATTGTAGAAGAAGAGGGTACAGTTTTGAAAAGCTAGAGAGTAAAATTATAGGAATTCACTATTTGTTACTTTTAAAGAGAACTAGTGTGGTATAGGAGAAGAGAATTGGATAGTTTTCTATTTGCCTGGAACTAACAAAGGCTTTTGTTTGTAGGACCTTTACATGAGTAGATCGGAAAAAAATATGATATTAAGAAGTAAATTTGGGGCCAGCCAAATAGCTCAGCAGAATAAAGTATGTGCAAGCAGGTGCAGGGTCCGGTGGTTCTATCCCCAGGCCTGCTGTGCCAGCTCTGCTCCCAGGGTGCACTGAGACTGGGTGTCATGTTGCATGTGGCATGAGCTTGTAATCCCAGCTCTTGGAAGGCTGTGAACAGGTGGATCGCTATGAGTCTGATCTATGTAGTGAGACCCTGAACACCCTTGTAGACCCTTCCCTAAAATAAAAAAAAAATAAAAAAAAGTAAATTTGTAACATTTATTAACCTGTAAGGAAAAATGTTTGAAGAAGAAGTTAATTACAGAAGACCTGAAACCTTTGTGAAAGTGTGCCAGTGATAGAGATAAGAGGGGAAAAGAGATAAGTAGTTCACAGTTTAATGATTTGAACACTCTTTTTAGCTTCTACCACAAACCTTTAAGTAACTAGATTAAACCTTGCAATTTTTTTTCAAAATCATTTTTGTAAAAGAATACTAGAGAGGGCAAAGTAATATAAATTGGGAAGGAATGTTTTATAACTTTTAAATTAAATCATGTAATTATAGATACACTTGGTATATAATGAACTCTTTTTCATGTTTCCATGATAATTGCAATACACTATGAATTTGCCTTATACTAAAAACTAAATTTCTTTGTGTTTTTATATGGTTCCAAATGAACGTTTAATAAGTGTTACGGTTCATATTTATATTTGTTTTTCTCACATCTTGATAATTTATGGGAGAAATATGATGAGTAGTTATTGAGAGGAATTGGTGGACATGTATTTGCTTTAGAATTGTTGAATAGTAAATATTTATTTTCTTTCCCTAGTCTAAACCCCTTATACCTCTTCAAAAGGAAAGTGACTCAGAGACTCAGAAAATGGTGCTTACTAACTACATGTTCCCGCAGCAACCAAGGACTGAGGATGGTAGGAATTCAAGAATTTTTTTTCTTTTTCTTTTTTCAAAATGAATACAAACTAATCAAAACAGAGTGTTAAGTCTCAAAATATTTTTTTTTAGCTGATTTAGTAGGACCTTTGAATTGGTCAGAAAATTTCTCTGAAAATAAGGTACCATTTTGTGGTTGCAGATGTTTAAATTTACAAGTGTAAGTGTAGCATAGTCTTTCTTAAATAATTCCTTTCAATTAAATTGTTAACTTTATCAACTGTAGTTTTTCCTATTTAAGATCACATTTAGCTAAGTGTTAGGAATGCATGATGTGATTAGAGGTGTTAAGCCAGGGAACACTTTTTTCACTTGTGTTACAGACTTTATATTGCTCTTGGAATCTGCACAGTAGATCAGATGATCTATGGAACTCTAACTATAAATATTACTGCTCAGATCTTTTCTACATTTTGGTCAACAGGGAAGAGTATACTCTTTACTGCTAGTCACAAATATCTTTTGTGAATTATGGAATGAAGACTAAGAAAATTATTTCTAATATATGTTGTATTCTGTGTGTAACATTTTTATTTTATACTTTAAATACACATTTAGAATTAGGTATACTATATTTTGTTAGTGGAAACTTTTTTTGTATTTTACTATATTACTCTATAGAGTTTAGAGGTGGATTTAAATATATGAGAAAGAAATCTTGGGAATTTTTTCTTAAAGTGCCAAAGAAACTATTTACATTTGACATCCAACAAATGTTTAAATTCAGTATGAGAGCTAAAGTTTTTCCTATACGTAAATATCAACACATATACCTATAAAGAGCAAAAATAATTAGCTTATAGAAGCTGAATTTGTAATTGTTTCTAGGTATGGAAACAAGTATGATGTCTATGGTCTATTCATTTCAGGGTTATGTGCTTAACCTGCCATTAAAGTATAATTGTTAGATGGAGTCATACACAAGACTAAGAATTTTATTATCTGTGATTTATTATCTTTATAACAATCTTCCAAAATAGATAATATAAGCTGGTTCTTGGCTAAGTTTAATCTGGTCCTTCACAGAAAAGGTATCCTGACCCCTGTTGTAGGCTATTGTCATATTCTCCTTACTGCTTCCCATTTTCATAATTCAAATCCATCTTCCCCCTCCTTCTGCCATTCTGTTAGCTTATTCACT